>JANHGO010001341.1:0-34777 GCA_024606505.1 Aquila spilogaster
ATGCTCTTTTGTTTGACCTTTAGTTCAAGGCCATCTGTGCTGAGCTACTGACTTTTCTTGGTCCCCTGAGTGGCTGCTGAAGATAGGCTTCAGTGTACATAATGAGGAACAAAACCTGTTTTTAGAGCTCCCCTCTTCCAGATAAAGTGTGATAAAACTAATTTAGCCCTTGAAGGAGCAAGTCTATTAGCCTTTTGATAGCTAATTTGATTCCTGATAATTTATTGTGCCGCATGAACTGGGAAAACAGATTCAAATGCCTTTTGGAGGGCAGTAAGAAATCATTATCAGGAAGAAACGCTATGGAAGAGGAAAATGGTTGAAGAGCAGGCAGAGATGGATGGAAACGCCTGCCCAGCTGGGACTGCATGTAGGTTTGGCAGTCTGAAGGGGGGAGCTGAAGGCAAGAGCGGTGTCTGGGGAGAGGGCGAAGCTAGGAACTTGGCTGGAAGGAAAGTGCATTCTGGTTTGGGGCTAATTTGTTGTCTGGAGACTTTGGGAGCTCATGTTTTTCACTGTCAGATAAAAAGATCTCCTTGGCGCTAGGAAATCAGAAGAGTAGGTGACGAGGCTTAAATCTGAGTCTTTTGTTTTAATTTTTCCTGAACCTCGGGGGTTTGTATAACTTACTTAATGCTATCTATTGTCCCCATGGACCTTTATCTCTAGATATGGCCACAAAGTGCTAATTTGTATAGATCCCCTGCTGGCTTTTACTGCTGATGAATGTGGAGAATGGCAGCGTGCTCCCAAAGTGAACAGCCAGCATCAAAACAAGCCATTTGTATGGTAATCCAGAAAGAGAGAATTCATTGGCACATGCTTGGCGTCTGGCATACGAGGGTAGAGAAATGTTCTGCCAGCAAGCCAAGGGAGCAGCAAAGCTACTCGTGTTTGCAGGACATCTTGCATATTAACATGCATTTCCCCTCAAATTCAGCCATCCCAGCAGCTCAGTGAGTACAGCACAGCCTCCAAACTCCCAGTCTTTCAAATATGCATCTTCTCCTCTCATAATGTATTTTGTAGCGCTGCAGTTGCTGCCAGTCTTATTTGATGACTGCCATGTGTTACCAATTTTCCTAACACGAAATCAGCTAGCGGTGCCCCATCTTTCTGCTTTGGTTAGGATCTGGCCTGGGACACATTTCAAGGCATATGGGAACCCTGGTCCTGTTTCATCTTGTTGCCTTGTCATATATTTTGTTTGTTTTCAGGCACGCTACCTCCCTTCTCTGTTCCTCCTTCTTTAAGGTGGAGCAGTGACATTATTAGTGAGTAATTTGTTTGTTTGGAGCATCAGGTGGACGTTGGGTGAACCCCACAACTCAGGTATTTGTGCAGCTTGACCAGGCGATGCCATGTTTCCCCCTGCATCCCCGCATACTGCAGTGTGTGAGGTCAGCCCTCTGAGCGCTGCTGTCAGGTTGGTAGCGATGCGTCCTCGCTTATGAGCCGTGAAATAAAGCTCATCTCCCCGGCAATTTACTGCCATGCTCTCCCATTGATTTTTTATGGGAACTGCCCGGTGTGTCATCTCAGAATGTAATTCTGTTTTCTTTCTTGGATGTCTGTGATTTGCCAGTCCTTCGTTTAATGGTTCAGGCAAAAGCCCACAGAGCGTTCCATGCTACTTAGGTGGGAGACATTAGCATAGTGTGGTTGTTTTAATGCTCTTAATATATTAATCTTTAATATGTTCTTATTGATCAAGGGCTTGTATGACAGCAAAGTGCTGCCCCCCCCCCATTTATAGAAACAACACATTGAAGCACGGAAGGGAAAACAACTGCAAATGTCATGCAGTATTTAGCAGCAAAGACGCAAAAACATTTACTCTGAACTGAGTGTCGTAGCTCCTGGATCATTCTTTTTCCTTTTGAGGTCTCTTTGCTCAGGGTCGAGGTGTCAGAGCTGCCTGTACAGGAGCTGCATCCCTCCTGCATCGTGCTGCTGGGCTGGGGAGGTGCAGCCCTGGCTGCCCTGAGCCTTCACTTACAACCAGGAGAAATGCAAAGGAGCTAAATTAGCTTCTAGGGTTAAAAAGCCCTAAGGCTGCTTGTTAATTTATGAGGGTAAATTGTTGGTAAGATTACGTGAGCATGTGGGAACAGCTCTTGGGGTCATTAAAAACAAAACCAGATTTATCAGCTGCTCAGATGTCTGTAAGCTTCCCTTACAAGCGTGGACATCGTATCCTGAGAGGGAGTTAGAACAGGCAGGGAAGGTATCTGCCTTTGCTAATGCAATATTAAAGAGAAATCCTCTCTACTTAATCCTCTTATTAGGTATTGCATTACGTTGGCTGTTGGCGTGCTTGCTGCTGGTAGGGAAAAGCAGGTCCTGCAGTGATCAGATGCTTTCTGAGAGCGCTGTAAGAGGTTTGTATGGAAAGAGATGGCGCATCGATCCATTGGCATTGACACTGTATGAGAGATGATACCCATATGGGCCCAAATCTTGTGAGGGATGGGGAAGTATTCCTAAAAGTCTGATGACTGTCCTGCAGTGCAGAGGATGGTGAGGTCAGTGGTTCTGCTCTCTGGAAATGGGGCTGTTGAGTATGAGCCTGGTGATCCAACGCATGGAAGAGCTGTGTGAGATCAGGAGGAATCAAAGACCCTCTTGGGCAGGTGGATAAATCTCAGCACTTTCTTTGTGTGTGTTCACTGTAATTCTGCAGGTTTTAGAGGCAGGGAGGTGTTTAGGGAGCTGAGCTTCATCAGCAGCCGATGCTCTGCAGTGATGGCAGCGTATGGTGGTGCTGGGCCCCTGTACAGATGGGGTGTTAATTGGTGGCTGAATGGGCAGCCAGACCAACAGCTGCCCGGCTCCTGCACAGAGCCACCCCAAGGAAACAGCATCAGAGGGAAAAATACCATTCCTTGCAGGCAAGTAACCAGAAAGCAAACTGAGAGACCTGACTCTGTGCTGTACTCATGTTGAATTGTGCTCTCTGTGAGAGGAATGAAGTGCAGAGCTCAGCTGCTTTCTTGCAGGCTGAGATCACAGAATCATCAGAGTTAGGAAAGACCCCCAAGGTCCTCTTGTCGGACTGATACTGAGCAGCGTGAGCAAACAGAGCAATGAGGTTCTGAGTCCATGTGCACTTGGCTGTGGGCAGTTCTAATCGCCAAAAGAATTAGCAGTTCATTGGGATTGCAATTGATCTGTGTCAACGTGAACCGACTGAGCAAAGCATGGGTTTGTCATATGGAAGGAGGCTTAGAATACAGTCAGACCATGGTAGATCTTAAACCTTGCATGTGTGATGCCGTATATGGGGTCAAAAAAATCACACCTTTAACATACCAAGGAGAGCTGGGCAACTCTTCTGGGAAGTCAGGGCTCTGAAATGCTTCTGGGTCCATAGAAGTTTCCTAAAATACAAACAATCCCTCTTTTTCCATGCTTCCCCTTCTAATTACCCCTTCTTCCCTTCACTCCTCGCAGCACCGATTATAATTCCTCTATGGCAGATGTTCTGCTGACAACGCGAGTGAGATACGCGCAGCCCAAATCTTAAGTTTGGTTGAATCTAATGGTGATGTTATCTGCGAAGGCCTTAAATCTGTGATGCTCAGTGTGCTGTGGGAGATCTGAGGCAGCACGGAGGTCTCGCCATCCTCTGACACCAGTGGCACGACGCACCCCAGCCAGTTTGTGAATTAATTTCCTAATCTCATTTTTACACAACAATTTTTGTCCCGATAACAGATAACAGTGCAATTTGTTCACTAATTAAGGCTGCCTTTTCCGAAATGCCATCTATGACATTTTGCTAGGCCGGCATCGGGCAGTGTACAAAATTCCCTGTGAAGTTTAACCTTTCATTAAAGCTAACCTTCTTTATCTGCTTTGGTACACGGCCGAGTTCTTAATTGCATCTTGCAGACAAATGTAACACGGTCAGCTTTGACGTGGACTGGGGCTCTTGCAGCAGCGCAACTGTGCTAACTTACTCCTGTTATGAGCCGGAACCCTCCATAAGGAGAAGGATGTTTCCATCAGACGCTGTGCAGATTCATGGCCAAAATCATGGCTGTAGAGAGATGCCAGTGTAAAACCAGACCCAGAGGGGGCTCAGGGCCTTGGTCCCATCCTTGGGGGATTCTATGAGTGTGTGGGAAGCAGCAGCAAGGGGCTTCCAGCGCTCACAGCTTGCTGTGCAGCTGGGCTCTGGGACCGAGCTGAGGGATCAGGGCAGTCAGATTCCCTTTCTCAGCTCTCCTCTTGAAAATCTCCAGATTGCTTGTGCTGCCTTGCCTCTGTTTGCCCCTCTAAGATGACGTTTGATGCACTTTAAATGCTTTGAGATTTGCAAAGGAAAGAAGCTTTGAGAACCAAGTATTCTGGTGAAATGACGGTGCTCTCAAGGAATCGCGGGTTAAAGACAGCAACACGTGTGGATCTGCAGGTAGCAACAAGTGCAGGCACTGCTAGTGTTGTCACCTGAATTCCTGAACGTAACAGAGCTGGTGGTACCCTCCAACGTGCTAAAGCTCTAACAAAAGCTTAACAATGCATTCTTCATAGACAACTGAGTTATATGATGAGAAAATAATACATAACTTTGCATTTGAACCTGCAAGAACCAGGGAAGGACAACCTTGTTGGAGCCGGATGGTGTGCCACGTGCACTGGGCACAACTTCTTGTCTCGCTCTGGATACTTTGCTTCGGGTTTCTCAGTCCCTTCACTCCGCAGCGATTTTCACTGTAATAGTATACATTTATTTCCCGCTGGTAGCAGAATAAAAAGTTCTGTTCGCAGAGTAAACACATTTTATGTGCTCAGACTTGAAAAACTGCATGAAGGTCATCTTGATCAATGATGGCTGTGAAGCTCCTTTGTCATGGAAACGGGCAGCAGAAGCGGATGAAACTTGTCAGAAACTTGTCTGTACTTCAGTGAGAAGTGTATCGTTTTGTTCCATTTTTAATCACAGCGAGTTTCTACAGCTTGCTTTAAAGTAGAGCCGGCTCACCTCTGAGCTCGGGTTAGCTCAAGGCTGAAGTTAGGCTGTGGTCACGGCTTTGGGTCAGGTGGATCTGACACTGCTGCTGAGCTGCTCTGCCCACAGCTGGCAGCGGCCTCCAGCCTGCGCCTGGTTCCAAACTGCCGATCTTCAAAGCCACGGGGCAAGGGGTGGTCATACTCCACCTGAGCCGCTGGAGGATTTCCTGACCTATAGAATGAATCCTTCTATTTGTTTCCATTGGGTGCTATATTTTTTTCACGTATTTTATGGCTAGAGCAAAATCTTCTTGAGTGCTTTCTCAATTTATCATTAGGCAGTAGGATTTAAGTCGTGATGGCCCAAAATCTAGCAAGTCTGCCTTTCACCTTCGTAAGGCCCCAAGGCTGCAGCTGTGGGGACATCTTCAGTTTATTTTTAGGTCACATGCATCCATTAATTTATTGATCAGCAAAGCAGTCACTATTCCCTGTATCCCCAAAGACATCCTATAGCAATGAGGCTAGCATTTGCCTTCCCCGCAGCTGCTGATCTACCAAATGGGACCACAGGGTCTGGCATTAAGTGCTGTGTGTCGGGTGAAGGGGACGGAAGCTGGCAGCTCAGGGTGAGTGGCTGTAATTGTGCTCCTGTGGTTAGAGCTTATGAAAATGTCTGGAAGTCCTGGAGTGATGCTGTGAGCCATGCCAACCTCCAGCAGCTGGGGTGGGAAGCCCTGGGAAAGCCCCACCACGCTGTGGGTGTTATGGGTTGCACGGTGCTGTTGTCAGCTAAGGCTAAAACCCTATTCAGAAAGTTGAGCTTCGGTCAAGTAACTTTCCCCTGGAGTGAATAGGCTCTTGGTGAAGGACAGAACAAGCTTTCATTAAGACTTTCTTGGCCTATTGACAGTAAATGTGAACTTGTTACACTTGCTGAAGTAAATATTGCATCTGCTGTGTACACTGGTTCATACAACACATAATAGGAGCCCTATTCTGCAGCTCCCAAGCCTGGATAGGGTTTTGTTGTCACTCTGGCCTTTGGCTGGAGTGACATGTTAGCCAAGCAAAGCCCCACGGCATGACAGAAAACAAAAGGGCATCGTCACAGCTGCTTAATAAACACGCTGTGTGCCCAAGGGCATTGGTGGCAGCACAGCCCAAATTCCAGCAAAATAAGCAAGTGCTCATTTAACTCCATTCATCACCAGAAAATTGCTCAGGCGATTGCTTTCTTGACTTGGGAGAAAGGAGCAGCAGCTTACTTTGGTATGAGGACGCTAAGAAGGTAGAGATACTGTGGATCACTTGCATCTGCAGATGATTTTGGCTCATTCCACACTGTAGGTGGACAGATGAGTCTGCATCCTCTGCCTCTCCACCAGCATTAAAGCTGTCATAAATACTCTGTAACAAGTAATGCTGTTTCCATTAAAATAAATGAAGTATATATTGTGCGAGAGGTACTGTGGAGACAGAGCCCTTTGTATTCCTGTGTGCAGCAGCTTACTTTAATATTTGTACCTCTACCTTCATAGTTATAGCCTTGTCCTTCTGCCATGGGGTAATAGAGGAGCCACAAGATGAGGGAGGACTCTCCTATTTGAACACACAGTACTGAGTGGTTCCTACAGCACAGGTTGGGCGGAGGAGAGCTGGTCGTCTTCTTTCACTTGATAGAAAAGGTTAAGAGATGCTGGAGCGTGAAGACATCACTTCATGCTTGTGAAAAATCAGTGGCTGTATTCTAGTTTATTGACTGCAGTCAAGTTTTATTATGCCTCAAATAATTAAATACTGCGACAGTGACATTAAAAATACAGGCCAATTTACCAAAATAATTGTATTCTGCAGATTATGTACATATTATACATTTTACAGTATCATGTAAACTTTTATTTATACATAAGGTAACTGATTTATGGTAACTAAAACCCCAAAGTACTCGCTGACAAAAATATTCCTATGAAACGTAAGCACTGTGTCTGAGATATTCAGGAAGATTACCGAGAATGGAAACCAACTATAAAACATAATGTAATTGAGTTAGTAGAAAAATGAATTAAATTACATTCATATCAGAAGTTAAACTAAAACTGTTGCTATGCATCGTTATTTAAAAAGGGAAAAATCCCAAACCCTCTCCTTTAATATATTAACACACGCTTCCTAAGGGGAGCTACTGCGTGCCTCATTTCCAGCAATGGGGCAGAGCCTAGGAAATCCAGATTCCCACTCTCCTTACAACATATATTAAATAACTATGGTCTGTACCAACACAAATATTGTATATATCCATGCACTGTGATTATGTTCATAGTAGCTTATACCAAGGCACAATTTTTGCGTCATTGCCCACCCCTTTTCCATTGCGTCCAGGCATGCAGAGCTAGAGATGCGTGCTGTTTCAAAAACTTCTGTGGGATTTGTCTCCCATCTGATTTTCACACTCGAGGACACAGAAATTTTTCCAGCTTGGACTTAAAAATAAATAAGTAAAAGAAAGTGAAGGCTTTAGTTCAACATCTGGCACCAAATCGCATCAGCTCATTTTAAACGCCTTCACCCTCCCTCCAGTCTCCAGAAAGCATGTCGTGAAGGTGATCTAATTACAGCTGGTAGGTCACATTTTTTATATATTAGCTAGGATGACAAAATTGTTCCTCCTGTAAATCTTGATTCCTGTGACAGCTGCAGTGTTTTGATTTGTCATGAAGGATCATCAAGCCCAAATAGGTTCCTAGCTCCCATCTCAGCATAGCACCGTTTACGTTATCTGCTATGTAGTGCATGTAATTGAAGTACCTAGGTATGCTCATTAAAATAAATGCATAACTTAGCTGTATATAAACAGCTGCCAAAATGAACAGCTGTTAACCTGGCTGTATTTTGAAGGCTTGTAAAACTTGCATATTTTATAACAGCCCTGCATCAGTAAGAGGCTTGGTCCCCAAATAGCTGGGCATGTGCTCGTCTTCAAGGATCTGAAGAATCTCATGAGATTATAATGAATGAAACTACCTGTGGGCCTTCACGAGCACTGCAGGCTGTGCCTCGGACAGGTAGCTGGCCAGCCATTAGTCATGGAAGTGGTGTCAAGGAAGACAGAGCTGGATTGACTAATGCTGACTGGGCTTAGGCACTAGATGTATTCGCTCAGATATTGAGCATATCTGTTTGTCAGGCTTGGATAAAGTGGAAGTGGATTGCAGATTGGCCTCTTAAAACATGCCCTGAAGGATGAAAAATGAAACCTGCGTGATGTCTGTTTATGTACATCTTTAATAGAAAAGAAACCCTAATCTAGAGTACCAAAATACTGTATTCATATAAATGTACGAGAGCATCTAATAGAAAAGTAAAAAGAGTAAAACGCAAACTTATTTTGGGAATTAAATATCCCAAAAAGTTTTTCTTAAAATCAGGAATGTGTGTGCTACCAAAAAGTGAGGACTACATCTCCCCTCGTCTCCGTGTTTTTGCTGCAGCAGCTCCACGTTCCTCCTCCTCCTCTTCTTCCTCCTCATAATTTTCCTCATGAACTTCCTTCTGATGGTTGTTCTCATCTTGCATTTCTTGCTCTTGGTCTGCTTCCCCATTATTCTTCTCATCTCCCTGATTTATTAAAATAAAACTAATCAGTGGCAGCTTCCTCAGAGTTTATTGCGGGGCAATGAGATGAGGTTAAGGAAAAGAAAAAAATGAATCAGAGTTGTTATGCTGATGGCCAGGCATGGGAAAAGCTTTCAAAGGTGTCCAAGGACCAGCAGTGGATGTGGGGGTGGAAGGATGAGCAAAAGGAAGTTCAGATAAGAGTGTGAAACTTCAAGGTCTATAATCTAAAGAAAGCTACGACCGTGATTATGCAATGTCACTGTGACATGATCACAGCTGTGTTGTGTTCAATCCTGTCATGTCACCCACCGAGTTTATGGGTTTACACAGCACTTACATTGTCATCATTTTCGCCATATGGCTCTTCAGCGTTGCGTTCCAGTTCTCGTTTCTTCTCCTCAGTCAAATCTTCCTGAATCTGGAGAGCACAGAGATGTTCTGAACATTTGAATCTTGTTTCAAAAGAAAACGCAGCCTGTGGCATAAGTGTGCACATCTTCACAGAACAAAGATTTTCAAAAAGAGGAAAGGGCACGGAGAGGTTAAAAGGAAAGAAAGCACGAATCGTGAATCTGCTCATAACCGCCCTTGGAAAACTTCAGAAGGGTAAACAGGGACCGGTGGTGAAGAGTAATGTCTTTCAACCCTGTTCTTTCTTTTATGTCAGCACTTTCCCTCACTGTCGTGTCCTTTCGTATTTAGGTGCAAATTACAAAGAAGTAAACTTGATTTTCTGTTGCAGATCTGTACGCTTTCGTGCACATCTGCTCCAAATGGTGACCTACAGGTATCATACCATTAGGTATGATGCTTCCCCTAAGGCCTTTCAGCTCCCGCAGGGGAAAACAGCCACTTCACCTCGCTGGGAAGTATTTGCTACTCACTGCTGCCACCTACCCCTGCCCCAAACATCAAGAACTGAGTGCTGCTTCCAGCAGAGCTCCCTCTCACATTCTCCTGAACAGCAGCAGCAACAGCCAAATTATTTAGCTTTTCCCTCCCTCTCTCTGTCAGCCTTCATTGTAGCAGGACAGTGTACTCAGCAGTTTCTCTCAGCAGGAGGTGAAAGCTGCTTGTGAACACTTTGTTTGGGGTGAGGTATTGCTGCCATCAGATGAGAAGCTACCAAACCTGGATCACTGAGGGATGTATAAAGATTTGAACAGCAGCGTGTAATATTTGAGTAAACCTACTAAGGAAACTATTCCTAATTATAGCATCTTACCTCATTCTTGATTACCCATTCAGTTGCTGCTTACAAATAATGCTTCCAGTAAGCACACTGGTTCTAGTCCTTGATGAAACGTGCATCAAATTATTTCCTGTAGCCAAAGTAATTGCCAAATGCCAGCCATTCCCAGGTCCTAATGACCAGTTTGATTTAAGTACTGTATTTTGAACTGGTGAATTCTAAGTGCATACCAGCTAATCCCCATTAGTGAATAATGAATAGCCATTTATATTGCTTTTTGTAAATCATTATGTATGAAGTAGAAAATTGCGATTGATTAGGTAAGTACTGAAGAACTGCAGAGCAGAATACAGGGTAGTGCATGTTAATGGACATGCCATTCAACAAATGAAGGAAAGTTCCCTTTCCCTCCTTTTATTTCTCCAGTTCAAAGCAATGTGCTAACAGCTTCCTACCTACTGGACTCCACGAGCAGTAGGAGCTAACCTGCAATGCTTAGGAGAAGCAAAGATAAATCAAAGTCGGTCTTAAACAGTAAATAATTGACCAAGAAAGCAGTTTGCCCAGAACAGCAATGTGTGATTAGAGGTGCACAGTTAATGAGGTTTGCAGTGACCTTCAGAGGGCTTGAGGTTTGCAGGATTTTTTCCTTGCATTGCGAATGGCTTAATCTTTCCAATTATTTCACAATTAATATTGTGTTATATGGAAGGCTAACAAATTACAGCACACAAGCAGGAATGACACTAAATGTGTCTGTGTCCATCAGTGCACAGCAGAGTAATGGCAAACACTGGCAAGGTTTCATAAAGCCAGAAACTACTGTTGGCGATGTGATTTGGGTTCATTTTGCAGTTACAAAAGATACCAGCCTTGAAAGTTAATGAACATTTGCTATGCTATCTGATCCACGTATGCCTCACATCTGTTTTCTTACCTCTTCCTCACCCTCCTCCTGATACTGCTCATCCACATTATCTTCCTGCTGGTCAGGATTTCCTGCCATCTGCAGAAAGATTATGTGAAAATTCAGTTTTTGTGTATGTAGCCATTGATTTTAGAAGACAAAGGGTTAAAGATTCTTGTTCTGGAACTAGAACCTTTATGTAAAGGCATAGAAAAAAATAATAGGATAAGACGTTACAGAGCATTCATTAGCATTAATGATAGCCTGGCTATAAGATTTAGAATTGCTGTAAATTAAAAGATAGACAGCAGAATGATACAAATAAAAATCACTTCACAAAATTAAGCAATACTTTCCACACTAATCGTGAAGACAGTGAAACAGTCCCACCAATAAAGATCGATGCCATAAAAATGCAGATTATCTCTGCCTAGAGGAGCTTACAGTTTGCACACAATTGAAAGGTGCAGCATTCACTGGAATGGCCACAGAGGGAAAGGGATGCCACTGCTTACAGCTGATTGAGTGCTGATGGCGTGGAGACAGCACAGCAAGGAAAAACAAAACCAAACCAAGGAGACTGTATGAACAGGGGCTCTAGCAGTGGTATGTGTGAAGGCCATTACAGAAAACCCTAAGAATAAGGTTACAGAACCGTGTTGGGCAAAGCTCGTCATGAAAGACATTCCGGTGTATCACCAGGAGTAATTTCATATTTTCACCTGTGTATGCTTTAAAATAGATCTTTACATTTGGAGTTAAGCGTTCTCTGATCAAGCAGTGCTACACTGCTCTGAAAGAGGACCTGCAGGTGCTTTCTTTTGCTGTACTGACCACTAGATGCTCTTCCACTCCGGGATGCCCTTGTTTCTCACTGTTCTGCTTGTGCTTCTCATTTTCGTCCGGTAGGTTTTCTTCTCTCTCTTGTTCAGCCTCCTCAAATTCATCTTCTCCCTGATTGTTAGGGTCATCAGCAGGGTTCACATCTTCCATGGCTGCCTTCTGTATTTTTCAGATACAAATGTTAAATACATATTTATTTAATCTCACAAATTCCATTTCACTTGAAAGCTACCTTAACTTAGACACGTTAGAGCCACTTAGGCTGCTGAACTCTTTATTTACTGAATATCTGACAACTGACAATGCCTGATTAAGACAAGGTTAAAAACTTACCTAAAATTTTAATGCACACAGCTTAAAAGAGATGAGATCTTTCAGTACCAGTCTGTTTTATAATACTGACCTCATCTATGTTTATACAAACATGAAGGAAAAAAACCCACAACATATTCAGTCTTCACCATACTTTGCCATTCAAAAATGAGCATTTTCTTCCTGCTTTTCATTCAATAGAAGTGTTTCCAATATCTTTATAGCCAACAATATGAAGGTCCTTTGAAATATTTACTATACCACTGCATTTGCTTATGGGGTGGGGAGGAAAGATGACATGCTTTATTTTCCACAACACCATATGAAAAAATTGAACTTGGGGAAGGCATGATACTGATTCTCCTGCACCTAGATCTCTTTGCAATCCACACTATGACTGCTTTCAGTGCTGAAGTTATGTTCTCCTTTCAGGAGCTCACATTCTGTGGTACTGACAAGATTTTGATCTAGTGAGCACTGATTCCTGTGGAAAGGCTCCAGCTGGTTTCAGTGGTTATTAAGTTGGCTCTCATCCTCTTATCTAATAAAAACGTCTCCAAATCCTTTATTCTACCTAAAGCACAGATCAAAAGAATTTACAAAAGCAACTGGCTTCCAACAAGAAAGCTCTCTTTGATTTCTTCCCAAATTAGAAACAGCAACTTTAAATAGATCTCGGATGTACTTTCAAACTGTCAGACTCGTCTTCCCAGCAGACCTCTGCTTCACCTTATTTCTGTAATATGTAATTATGTTAGATGAGACTTCTGGGTTTTCATTTCAGTAGCAATTGCAATCCATAGCATCTTAATTCATACTCACTGCTTCATCAGCCTGCTGATTTTCTCCTTGATGTTGCGGTTCATGCTGTTCATTTGCATTGTTTTGATCATCGTCTTCACCTTCATCCCGGTGCTGGTTGTCATGTTCATAAGCTGACAAATTTTTGATATTATTGTATTACTGCAGTTTCTAGATAGCCCTTCTAAGAAAGACACTCATATAGCAGCTTCCATACGTACTTTTAGCAGTAGGCAACTTCTCCCTAAAGAGCTTACCAAACAGATAATGCCAACAGAGCTGTTTTACTTGTAGAAGGAAACCAACACTAAAAGATCATTAAATTTGAAGACATCACAGAAGATCATAGGCAAAGCCATAAATGTAACAGAGACCTAAAGCCCAGTCCGAGGAGCTTAATCAAAAGGACACCTTTCCTTTAAGAAATACAGATGTGATCTTTAGTAAAACCTGTATTTCAGTCAGTTCAGACAGTGTTACTTGAGCTTGGGGCTTTAAACTGCTTATATTTTCTCTGTTTATATTTCATTTGAATCTGAACTGAATGTGAAATAATATTAAAGCCACGCATGAAAGGCAGTTCGGAGGGAACCTTACCTCCTTCTTCTTCCTGAATACCTTGCTCTTCTTCCCCTTGTACAATATCATGGTCCATGTTATCATAACGAGCCTGTTGACTGAGAAAAGTAAAAGCAAATTCATCATTTCAGCTTCAAAAAGTGGTTTAGCTCCAAGAAACAAACCACCGTACCACATCTCTGCCTCTCCTAGCTGCTGCCAGAACGTTTTCCAGTTTAGCTTTATATTAGCTGTTACTTTTTAGCATCACCTTTCCTGAAAGACAATGCCCTTCATAGAATGAGCACTCACTATACTAACTTCTGTGTACACTCATTTCTCCAGATTTCAGAGGCTTCCATGGTAAAAGGGGAAAAGAACAAACAATAAAACCAACCAACCCACGCTCTTAAAAACAGCAATCAGATTTATCCATAGGAAGAAGGAGATGAGGCTAACTTCATTTAGTTTCTGGACAGCCCAGACTTATAGTATTAGATTTGCCTCTTTTCAGTGGTGGTGTGGTGGAAGCCATAATGCCCAGAGCACAGACCATGCAATGCATGGTCCATTACAAACATATGGAAAAGAATTTAACCTCAGCCGGTTCTTATAGAATTTTTCTCCTTGTTCTGCCTCTCTCTGCAGCTGAAGCTCTTTTTCTTGAAGCTGTTGCTGCCGTAATAGCTGCGTTCGCAGTCTTTGCTGGTGCAGCGATTCCTGATGTTCCCTGAGCTGATTGGCTTCCTCTGCTCTTTGGGCTGCAAGGTGTTGCTGCTCCAGTTGTTGCTCGTAGGCTGGCTTGTATCTTTTTGTTACGGCTTTTGTTGGTGTTACCTGCCAGTGAAATGTTTTAGTCACAGGTTAAAATCCTATATTCAGCGATCAGAAGCAAGCATGAAGAAACTCGTGACATCAAAAGTAAGTGGGAAAATCACGCAGATTCTGTATGCAACAGGGAAAATTACAACAAAGTTATTTCATTACTCTTTGTTTACATTTAAATCATTTTTTTGAACAGACTTTGAGAGTTTTGGGGCTGTTTGTGGAGAATATGGTGAAGAGGATGAGAAACTGCAGGAAGCCACGCTTTTCCTACTCATTAATATAAAAGAAATCAGTAAAATACATTTTCCATTAGGGATCCAATCTAGAACATAAATCCAGCATTCAGTGGTTGTATTTAGAGCTGCACAGAGCAAGACTTGCCAATGCTCCACGCTGATTTCCCCTATTTTAGTCCTGTTCATCTTGCAGTTTAAATTCCCTATTAAATGGTAGTGAATGCTGGGAGGGAGGCATGCTTACAGAAGGTAGGTATATCGGAAAAGGAAACTGCAATTTGCTGAGATTCATCAAATTAGTCTGGCAGGACACCTCCTCATCCAAGTGCTGATCACAATTCCCTTCCAGCTCAGGCTATTCTGTGATCCATGCTCACAAGCTATCTACTTTCCATTACCTACCACAGGCTTCAAATTTAAAACAGAACATAGGATTCAACCTGATTGCTCTTTTCTTCCACCTGCTGCTCTTTATCAGCAGAATTAATGTTCATTAAGCTGCACTTGGCAAGCACAGCAGTGAGCATGTGCTGAATCCTATGCGTGTAAGTGCTTTGAATCCCAATTTTGCTATAAATGCGACACCAATTTTACCTGAGAACAGGCAAGTGAAGTACCAGAGCCAGCAATGATGAGAAACGCCTCCATTTAAACAGTGAACTAATTAACAAGTAGGTAAGAAAAGCACTCCATACCTCTGATGGAAGACGTTCACCCAATATGTTGGTTTCTTCTTCTTTCTGTTCCTGTTTCTTCCACTCATGTTCTTCTGGCACTTGGTCCTGTTCCTCTTCTAAGCGCTGAGGCTGACCTGCTTGCTCCATTTCTTCCTCTTCAAGTTCTTTTTTGCGTTCCTCTTCAGCTTGATCAACATGTTGTTCGCCATCCTCTCCAGCCTCTTGTTGCTCCTGAATATTTAGTTCTTTGGCATGCCGGCCCTCGTTAGCCCTTCTTTGTAGATGAAAAGGCTCAGCTCTGTCATCTCTCTCCTGGATATTTATTTCCTCTCTCTCTTTTGGTGTCTCGCTCTGAAAAACATGTAGAAAATCATACAAGTGCAAGATATTATGGATTTCATATTTTCAGGAGAGCTAAGGACCAGATACAGACACCTGTATTTCCACATGCAGTAGTGAAACTGTAGTCAGGAGAGCCAACTGGCTGCCTAAGCACATGCTACCCTTCCTGCCAGAAGGTATCAATACCTGATTCTTGGCTCTGCATACCTAAACAAGTTGTTACACAATACAATAGCATCCCCAAGTAGTTTAAGCCTCATCTTATCTGAGGTGGAGCAAAACTATTACAATTCTGAAACTAAAAAGAAAGCTTTGTGTTTTTCTTTCCTGTAGGCTCTACTACTTAGTAAAGGTGGTAAAACAAAAGCAAGTGATATTTTAACCTCTCGACTTTACCCACAACTTTGTGGGTTTTTTTCTTTTTGAGCATCACGTAGTGTGTCCACTCTACATATACTGACTTGAAATGTGCCACTGAAACTTCATGACGCACATGAAAAGACAGTTTCTTCACAACTTGCTAAACCTTTTCTGTAACACATGGAATAGGATAGGGATATAGAAATAGCTTTAGGGATGGCATATTATTATTAAATTTAAGGGTTTTTTAGCAGCTTCTCAAAAGAGCTTTTATAAAACAGTTTTTAAGGATGTGAGAACAAGTTGTCTTGAATATAGTTTTCTAATACACGATAAAATTTAACCACCTTATTCAAGAACCTACAGAAATGAATAACGATACGTATGTTTCCAGTGGAAGTTAAGCAAGTAGCTATAGTAGTATTTTACTGAATGGAAATCACCTCCTACAGCTCATGAAGCAAGTCAGTGCTTTGTACCTCTTTTCGCTCTCCAACCGCAGCTCCATGGTGTTTTGGGAGGTCACTGTGGGGAGATGGCGCCCGCACCTCCGGTTGTTTGTTGGGTTCCAACTTCTCAGGTTGGCGGAAACTTGGTATTTTGTTGAGTGTGTCCTTCAGCTGTTTGTATTCCTCCACCTGGGACTGAAGTCAACACATTAATTATACCACGTCCAAATCAACTTCTTAATAAAACACAGTCATGCCAGAGTGAGCTTGCTGGCAAGACATAGGCTAGAAAGACTCAATATTCACATCACAGCAACTACTAGGGAGCAGCAGGGATGAGACCTTTAAGAATGGTCGTTTCCATGCGCTAAACAGCACCGATTCATCATAATCTTTTCAGCCAAAGTGAACGTGCATGCGAAGAACGTTGGAAAAAGCCCCATAGGACAAAGATGAAGATTTGTTTTTTTCATGCCAAGCGGGAGAATTGCCAAAAGGAGATGATGCAGTTTTCTTGGCAGACTAATGCGAGGGAAACAGAGCACCCCAACTTCTTTACTGGTAGAAAGCAGCGCAATTCTTTTCGAATCAGGAGTTTTAAAGTATATACACACATCATGAAAATGCCAAATCCTCAACATTTAGACAGGTGTTACAAAAGACAACAGACAAGATACAGAAGTGAGGCAAAGAAAGTCACAGAACACCTCTGGCAAGGAGTAAGGAAAAAGGAAAAAAAAAGACCAAATGTAAATTTCTTATGTCTTCCTAAAGTGTAACATTAGGATGTATTTTGATTTGCAGTTTAACTGTACAAGGTCAGAATATTTTCATCAAGCCTTGAAATCCAGTGTGAGAAGCAAGACTGGTCGCTGCCTATGCAATAGGCACAGAAGAAAGGTTGTTACAAAGTAAAATTTTGTGAGAAATACAGGATTTATAAAAGCTGACCAACTGCTAATACAAGAGGTAGTGCCCCACAGCAGGGTATCTCTGTTGCTCCAGTGAAAGTGATGGGAGCGTTTATTTGAAGTCAGAGTTGCATTTCATAAGTCCTTTAAAAACTCAGGTTAAAATCTGGCTACACTTTACACTCAGCAACTGTGTATGTCATTTGGTGTGTTATGTGGTCTCATAGCAATCAATAGTACAGCAGACAGATGCATCGATGTACAATGCATAATACTCATACAAAACAATATCCACAGTGCTACAGATTGACATGATGCATTGCATTACAGCTCCAAAGCTAGGCGCACCTCGAAGCATCTTCAAAAGCCTAAGGCATTCGTTAAAACAGACGGGCCTAAAAGCAAAGCAAAGCAGAACGCAAAGTAATTACTTTCATCATTCCAGAGGGATACTTTCTCTTTCCTGATTAACTGTCGGAGAGTCCAATAAGAAATTTTAGAGGAAAACATAGTATTTACTCAACATAAGACAGAGTCTTTGATTTTTATTTTTCTCCCTATTCACTGACCATGCAGAGAGGCCAATACACTGAGATATTTAAAGTGCGCGTGTCTAAATCAGACTTCAAGTACTCCATCTCACCATACAAATCATTCTAAGCTGAACATTGCGATTCAAAGCCACAGCCTAAAAGGTATTAAGGCTGGCAGAAAGACAGGATTTATAAAAACGTATAAAGAGTCTGTCTGGCTGTTTGAGCTATGGAAAAGGACAGAGATTACAGCGCCTTGAAGATTCAGGTCACAAATATATTAGTGCTGTATTGACTACTGATGTTTAATGTCTAGAATACACCTAGAAATAGCAGGGTAATTTACAAAGCTGTGTTTCTAAGCAATAATCTCTCGTGCACTTTCCGTAGCTGATTTGCAGGAGAAACTATGGAAGTGTGCTGAATACCTCTGTTCTGAAAGGCGGCAGGAGATCCTCTGCTTGAATGAGGTTCTCCATATGATAAACGCCACGTTCTGCTTACAGATAGAAAAGCTTTGTGTGACACAAAACTAAAACCAAAACCAGGAGAAGTAATTGGAGCCTCCCTTTGGCTTTGGTAGACCTCAACTCAAGCCCTGGATCTGCCTTGGGTGAGTTTCAGTTATTACAAATACATACCAAGTAACTAATACAGACAGTGGGAACAGAGCTTACAATTAGCTTCCAGCGTGCTTAATGCTGGAAATTAAGAATCCTCATACAGTTAGTCTCTGAGAGACTTTCCTGGCCTCTCCCTATCTTTTGGATATCTGCATGCAACGCACAAAACAAGGAGAACTCAAAAGAAAAAAAAATCTTTTTAATGCAACTCATGATTTTGTGGACCTTGAAAAACATTCAGATGAAGAAAGTTAAGTCAGGAATAAAAGTAACTTCCCACTGCCTCATTACCTTCCCTCTCATCTTTCACCAGAGTCTTCCTTTCCTCCAACATTACTCACAGTTTCCAGTTCCCTGTGACCTACACAGGTTGTACAGCTAACTGAATTTGCCATAGACTAGCAAAGTTTGGGCTACATCGGTAGGTCATTTGAAACCAGTATCTAAGACAATGCTGCTGCTTCTTAAAAAAAAGGAAACTCATCTGAATTTCAAATGGAGCTTGTACATCTCCGTACATATACCCAATCTCTGTTGCACTGATGTGTATAGCCTTCGACATACACGAAAAGAGACTTGATTAGATATCAGCATCCAGGTCTTTAAAAGTGATAGATGTGAATGTCAGAGAGAGAGATGTTAAACTAATAGAAGTTCTATCAGAGAAGACAGAAAGAAAGGTATTCTACAGCTCCCATAAATGCAGAGATACTCTTCTTACCAGTAACACATGCACTCTGGGGCCTTCAAATACAGCTTTGTATTTCCTCAGAGTCCTATAAGTCGTTGCCGCTTCTTTAAAGCAACCCTTAAACTCATGCATTTCTCTGCAGTGTGCAGCGTTGTGCTAATTGCAAATTCCCCATGCGAAAGGCTACATGCATAACATCACAGTCAGCTGAACTAGGAGAAACTAGCTGTAAGGAAGGTTAGAGCTAATACAAGCTGCTTTCCCTTCTGACCTGTGCAGCAGCTAGTGCACTCTTGTGGTCTTCCAATGTCACTACAAGCTGGTTGTGCTGGGAGAGTAAATTCTTATGCTGTTGCTACACACACACAAAAAAAAAAGAGCATGACATGTTTCACAAAGTTTATTCTAAAGGTAAGTTAGGTAGCCTAGGGGGTTCTGAACTATGGAGATAATTTGATGTATTTCAAAATGAAACATTCTTTTTGGCAAACACACAATCCGTCACTTACAAAGTCAAATTTCCAATCCAAATTTCTATACTAAATACTTGCCTTCCAATTTAGTCTCTTCTAATATATATATATATATATATTTAAAATGATCATGTTCCCTAAGTGCAGGTGGCAAAAGACAAGAAATCCAGTTCAGCCATATCCCTCTCCCTTTTGCCACATCAGAGAAAGTACAAGTCTTTGTCATAGCCCATTTGTTGCTTGTTAAATCTTGGGATTTTTGTTCTATTTGCTAATTGTTCTGGCAGCTCTCCTTCGAAACAAACCTACCTTTACGTCTTGTAACTGGGTATGAACGTCTTGGTGAGCTTTTCTCAGTTGTTTGTTCTCCTCCCGTAAATTATACAGGGATTCTATTTAAAAGAAACAACAGGTTAAACCCAGTCAGGTTAATCATACTAAAGCACTGCAGCAGGAACTACCTAGAATCTACACAATTCCAATATTAAATCTGGATTAGCACAATGGTAGGATTTGCTTTCCTCACATCTCTCGCCTATCCTATAAAGCATCTTACATTTTCAAGCAAAAAAAACCCTGTAATATTTGGTTAAATTGTATTATGGTACACCCGGCCTGCAACTGGAACTATGCATTACCATTCATTCTAGGGACTGCAGATGGCAAGATTCATTATGGTAATCTGAGTTTTTTAAATGCAGAGAGGAAGCAACCCTCCTGTCTTCCCTCTTCCCCCTCATCGCATCTGGTGAGCGAGAGTTTTATTCCGAAGGACTAAGCTATTATTTTGGAAGAGGTGCCCAGATGGACAGCATATTTAAGAAGCTTTATGTTCTGGGACCAGGGAGAGGGGCTTCTCTTCCCACTTCTTACATTATGTTGATGTGGAATATTGCAAGCAGACACAAGCAAGTTCTGCCCACACTCCAAGCTGTTAGGCTGCAATCCAGCTCAGCCCATGTGCTTGCTGTGTGACTTCACTGGTGCAGTGCCAAGGCAGAACTAATACACACAGCCTTTGCCTGTGAAATACTGTGCAGACAAAACTGCAGACAGCTCCAAAACTAACTCATGTGTTAGTGGCACATGGGAGAGAGTGGCCACAATGGGGAGCCCCTCAACCCTTTGTTTTATGCAATTGTATAAAGAGATTTCAGAAAGAGGCCACAGAAAATCGTAAAGAGAATGTAACTAATAGGTCTGACACAGCTTACGCCTTGTAATTAGTGAGAACAGACATCGTGCCTGTCCATCTATCTCACATCACACAAAACATGACTGACACACACTTAAATATGGGCAGCCAGCATATACCCTTCAGCTTAGAGATCTCCTGCTCTTTTTCCTGCTGCAGTTGTAAGTATCTCTCCTTGTGATCACTGAATGTCCTGCTGAACTCCTCTCCTTGTTTTCGGTGATCTTCCTCAAGGTCAGCATGCTGTTTCTTTAGTTCTTCATGTTGACTCTGCGAATACCAAGTTGGACACTGGAACAGCTCTGTATTAGCATATCTGGCTAATATTGACTTTGGCAGTTTATTGAATAAGTCTTGATGAATAAGAAGCATTCATAACAGGAAGTTTATTACTCAAAGCATGCACTCTGTGGATCCTCTCAAACACAAAATGATCTCTGTGATGAGCAGTCTCCTTTTCTAGGGCTACGTCACCTCACCCAGCAGTTGCACTGTCCCATGGGGAGCTGCTGAATGTGTCTGAGAAATTCCTTCGATGCCAAACTATGTAAAGTCTGATAAGTTGCTGCTCCATACAAGTAACTGCATTTGATAAGATTGCATTACCCAGCGGAAAGCCTGATTACTAAAAACTGCAGTAAATCAGCTTTCAACAGCACTGTTGTACAAGAAAAGCACCATCAGCATACTGACATTCTGGAATGAGATGACTGAGGCCATACATCCTTCAAGCTACAGAATAGCAGTGTCCTGTGAAACTGGATAGCTCAGTCACCCACCTTCAACATCTGGTGCTGGACACTCAGTGCACTGTATCGGCTATTTGAATCTTGCTGTAAAACAAACAAAAATCAACAAGCACATATTAGTATTAATCTGAACAATACTGTCATTCACCTAGCTTCTAAGCATGCAGTTATCTAGGAGTCATAATTAAACTCTTCTCTTGCTTTGAAACATAACAAGTGTGCATATACATACATGCATGTATATGTATGTATTTGTACTTACTGCAGCAACCATGCATTTTAGTGTACTTTACTCAGCTCACAAAGTTCTCCCCCACTTTCAGCCTGAAGCCTCCATACAATACTAGCTCTACAGGTCTCTGGGTCCTGCCAGAGACAGCCTTCCTTCTGGCATCTGGTATCTAAAACACTTTGTTTGTTTGTTTTTAATTATTTTATTAGTATTATTTATATGCAGTTTCCTGTTCAAAGACCATTTGTTAGAAGTTGTTGCTTTTCTTTTCCCTGTGGACAATGTGAATTCCCTGTGAGCAATGAAAAGATTTCTAACGCCTTCTTACTCCCCTGTCCCTTTAAAACTATTAGTGTTTGAATGACTGTAATACAAACAGGAGGATATTTTCTAATGTAATTTTCTGGAAATATATTATTACAGCTTATTAGTTATATCTCTTATTGCAACTCAAATAATTAAGAATGGCAGAGGAGAAATGCAGTGAGAGCTCCTTCAAGGAGCACTTGTAAAAACTCTCTCTTTGAACAGCTATAATTGCAGAGCACTGCCTTTTTCTTGCAGCCCACACAGCACCAAATATTACTGAAACCTTAAAAGCTGGTACTGGGACTGATGACTTACCCTTCCTTTATTTAGGGTTTCCTGTGCTTCTAGTTTATAAACAAGAAAATCTACAACATAAAAGGAAAAATCCTCATTAAGAACAAAACCAAACTTTGGAATCTGTACTTATATAACTTAACTTCTGCATACAAAAACTCTCCTAAGAGCAGAACACTTTTGCAGTTACAATTTCCAAAAGATCTTCAGAAACAGAGGAACTTAACAAAACTTGATAAAGTATTTTCATTTAAAAAAAAATCATAAATAAAAATGTATTTTAAATCCTTGTATGAGGTATAGGGGCTAGAGGTTCAAGACCACGGGCACAAATCTATTACACAGCCTCTCTCAATAGCATCATTCAAAAGGAAAAGGACAAATACATCATGGGTGTTCTGTGATTTTTCTATTACAATAAAGATAAAAAGTGAGAAAGTCGAGACTAAGCTGAAGCACAGTAAAAAAGGTCCTTTTGCTTCAATTTGGGATTTAACAATGACCAATTGCCTTTTCATATCATGAGGCAGCTGTCCAGCAGATGGCACCAGACAGCTATCAGGAACCCCACGTACACTACATTGTTTTTTGAAATGCTCTTAACCTGAGTAGTGATTTAATTCATTGGCTGAGTCATCAGTTTTAAGAGCAATGCAGATTTACTCTGCAAGTGGCAGTGAATCTAGAACAAAAAAAGACAGAAAACTCAAACTATTGCATTCTGCTGAAGTTTCATTGAGGACACACGTCAAGGAAAAACACGCACGGTATCACGGGAAATAAGATGCAAACGTTTCTCCCTCACTCACACGTACATAGTTTACCATGTTGTAGTGATCTGTAACAAGTACTAAAAACATAATCCACAGATCTGCCAAGGTGGTCCTACTGATTTATTACGGCAGTAATTCATTTAAAATTGAACAAAATGCATCTGAAGTTACTTTTTTTTCTTAAACACCCAAGTTATCACAGAAATAAAAGGGAAAACAATATTTTACCTTCTTTTGCTTTCTTATGTTCAAGCCTTTCCTTTTGCAGTGATTTTTCTAATCTTGATCTGTGCTCATATACAACTAAAAAGAGAAAATTTGTATACAGTTCAGTTTACAAGTGACAGATGCAAAGAAAACAAAGAAAAAGAAATCCAACCCCTCCCAGAATATTCCAAAGCATCGGCACAGAACGTGCCCAGAAAACACAAGCAGAATGAGGTCACAGGGTTAAGGACTGCTTACATCATTTGAGCTTATTTTTCTGCATCTGATATTGAACCCGAAGTCTGGATCATCTCCATTGCGTAACCATAGAATGCAATAACTGCAATTTATTTGTTTACTGGGAGCCAGCTACGGTTGTTCTACAGGAAACCTACCCAATCCGTTTTCCTCCTAGGGTATAGATGTACACATTTTCTCATGCTTTCCTTCTCTTCTGCTCAGTTTGTAAAGATACGAGGAAACAACCAGGACAGCCCTACCCCCAGCACTGCCAGAGGAGATCTTGCAGCATACAAATTGTCATGAGATGGAAGCGAGACAGATACACAGAGCAGGATGGCTCTGAAAGGTGCAGCAGTGCACTAGATTTGCTGTTTAGCCTAAGACGTGGAAAACCCAAGATCAATCCCAAAGTTCTTCTGAAAGCTTGGACAACTTAGTTTTCTATGACCTTTTTAATTGTAAAGCCTGGATAACAGTAAATTTGCACCATGTGACAGCCACTCTGGGTCACACCTCAGCACCAACAGACCAATGGTGCCATGCCTTGAGAGCTGACACAAGCAGACCTCTACCAAGGAGCGCACACATGGAGCTTGCAGCATTTTCTTGCCACAGTCCCCAGCAATTTGTGACCCTCAAAGACTGTCCAAGCAACTGTTTGCTTCTAACATTCCAAAAGGGGTTTCAGTTTATGAATTTATCTAATTAGTTTATTTCACAAGAACAGATATATCTAATTTGCATTTCTCAAAGGAGTGATACAAATGAATGGAACCTGTGATTTTTCCTTCAAAACTAGGAAACTCATTTGCTGAGAAGTAGACCACTGGCGAGCATAAGCCTGCAACAGGAAGCCTCAAATAGGGATTTTTATCTTGGCAGAAAACTCCTCTTGCACCTTAAAAAGCATTCACAATTCCAGCAAGATGCATTCTGCAGGCTCTTTCTCTCCTGGCTTATCTCAAAGTGTTTACTTTTTGGCTTAGGTGACAAGGATTGATTAGCAATCCAGCTTCTATCTCTGCTTTGCTATTCATCATCCAAAGCCAAGGGCATCAGTCAAGATGAACGAATGTATCGACATCCTCTGCAACAAAACAAGCATTTAATGAATATTCACAAAGTGACCAGCAAGTAAGTTTCCAGAAAAGAAGAAAAAAAAAATGGCACCATGACAGTAATGGTTTTATCTGAGTGCCGAAGATTGTGAACGCTGAACTGCATTGCAAAAGGAGCAGCGGTTGTAGCATAGCAACTCAGGAGAGAAATGAAAATCCATCATGGTTTCCCCTCCCATGCAATCAGGAGTGGAAATAGGCTTCTTGGCAATTAGACCAAACCACAAACGGACCTGGAGGTAACATTTCTCATCGCACTGCTTTGTCTGCAAGCGGATCCCCTTCAGCTCCTCCCAGTGTTTAAATAAGTGTGGGGAGAAACCCTGCACAATAAAGTCATAATGATAAGGGCAGGAAGAAAGGAGAAAAGGAATGCCACATCTCAGCTTTCAGGGACCACATTACTTTATACCTTTCACATCCAATTTTGGCTCTGCTAAGATCTGGCTGCCCTGACTTCATGCAGCACTTCAGAGCAGTGCCATTAACATCCCTCTGGGTGGCACATACCTCTGCCACTTCTGTGCTGAAGCCTTTGAAACACTGGAACAAAGCTCTCCGTGTCCTAAAATAGCCTTTTAGATGGCCAAAAAGCAAGTGAGGAAAGGGCTGAGGGGAAGTTCCTCTCCTCCATCCCCTCCTAGCTAATTTGCTGGTTTAAACACATTCAGCAACACTTTTCTCTAATAAAAATCCACCATGTACAAAATTATGAAGATTTTGATTAAGAGTGATTTTTAAGAAAACATAGGTCTCTTGCTCTCATTAGGAGCGAGTTGCAGGTCAGATTTTTTAAGCACAGATAGGAGCTTATCTCCCACCGATGTAAAGGATTCCCCCTAGTCAGGAGCTTCCTAGGCAAGAGACCAAAGACTTGTTACTATAGCAGGGGATTACCCTGCTCCCGCTGCCTGTGTAGATATGGCTGAGCTGGAAACTAAAAATATGTAAATATATTATGTGTGCAAGTATGTATAACGTTACTTATGTGAATGCACACAGGACAAGACAAATCCACAGCAAGGTGATCTAGCCTCAGGGAGCAAAGCCCAGCAGTAGAACCAGTGAAATCACAGCTCGTAAGACATCTTCTGTGTTCAATAAGGAAATATTTAGCAGTTCTTGAATGAAGATTTAAAGACTTCTCTACCACCTCCTTTTCTGCACAGGGGGAGGAAGCTCACGATGTTCTCAGGAGCTTACATCACCATGACCGCTGCTGAACGTTAACTGCAACACAGGAGCGGAGTGCTTTGATGAAAGCATTTATTTAATATTCATGGTTGGTCCCCTCTGCTTTGCAGCCAAACTATTAAGAAAAATAAGCTGTTATAGGATACATAAAAAGTATTTCCTGTTTGCCATTATCAGCAGTTTTTCAGCTCTGTTACTTTGGTATTTGGTCTGTCAGAATCATGACCTGAGAGCGTCTCAAACACCCCAGCTCCCACCACCTTACACACTGAAAGATTAAGAATACGCTGGGATTTCAACAAACACAATTCAACAAGTTTTATTAATTGCAATGTTGTCATTTCTTCTGTAATTCTGCAATCTTCCTCTGAGCTTAGAGCAATGTCATCTTTGGTTTAAAACCAGCAGATTTCAGTAGTCTTGGCAAAACCCAATGGTATTTTGTCTCAGACTGTGGCAGAGTTGAAGTGAACCAGCAGAGCATGCCCTACCACGCTGGCACTTTTCTACTAATGCTATGAAGGTCTGTACAACACAGACATTCCTTATAAAATTACTGTTACATTTCCAATTCTCGTCACTGCAAAGAGAACTATTTAAAATGTGAGCCCATGCAAATAACTTTTCTGTTCCGAGAAAACCCATTTCAATTAGATGGGTGAGAGTCCCTTCAATCCGTACACATTTTCCAGTCCAATGATAGTAATTAAAATTTTGATCTCAGAAGAGATTTGACTCATCTGACACTAATGTTTCATGCTGGGAGAACACGATTAATACAGCAAGACTCTTGGAGCCTTGCGTTCTGCATGCCACGAAGCCAGCAAATCTGGCTTCAGACAGGGAGATCTCCCATGCCACAAGCAACCCTCTGACCAGAAACATCCCCTCACAGCACAAGGAGCTCCCGATGAGCTCCCCACCACTGCCCTACCCCTACTGCAAGTGCTGAAGTAGAGCCATAGTAGGCTTCCTGCACTGAAAACCAGGAAAACTGCATTTTACACAGAAACTGGATAGCTACAATATACCAAACAAAATATTGAAGCTATCTCATGTTTTATGCCCTGTATGCTTTCTGTTTTTAATTTATAAAGAAAGAACTGAAATAGAAGCCAAGATAATGTGAAGCTGATCGTGCGTGAAGAACAAGCATTCTTCTGCCTTAATTACCAAACGGTTTTGTACACAGACAGGGATGGACTGCTCTCATTTTGTTTGCTGCAAACCACAGCTAGTACTGTGTGCAGTATCACATTTATGTTCCCTTTAAAACAAACTCCTACACTTTGCAATTTTCACACGTAAAGAACAATCAGATAACAGCTTTGTCAAATTACAACCAGTTCCCACAAAGGAGCAGAGTTTCTCCTGGCAACTAAACCATGTGTTGGTAATTGTACTTAAAAATAACCACTGCCTTGACCTAATTCTCCAGTCATTTGTGTTGTTTGTGGCATTAATCATTCTAAGAAAGCACTTTGTATTTAACAGTGGGATCTCCTGCTTCCAGCTCTGCAAAATCCAACTCAGTCCCTGCTGTGTCGCTGGACAAGAACCATCGCTGATGCTCCCCGTGCAACCTGCCCTACATCAGGGGTTTTACCAAGCTCTGCACTGTTGAGTGTGGAAACAGATTAGAAAAGGTATCAGAACCAATCGTGAACGAAGTTCAAAAACGCTCTGGAATGTGTGCAGGCTTCAGATAAGGACATGAAACTTCTTACATGCTTATCAAACATTCAGTTTTGCATCCTCAAACAGAAAAGAGGAAAACCCAAAGCACAACGTGCAGAAGTGCTGCAGATCTTAAAGGTTTAGCTTGCATGCAATTGTGAAATGGAACAATGCTGGGGAATTTGGCACACTAATCGAGTTCATCCCAGAAAGACACACTTCTATGTCTAAGAAATAGTTTTGGCCTCTGTTCAGTCATCAGGATAATGTGGAAATTAATTTCCAAACTAAAGTAAACATCTAAATTAACAGAATCCAATTTCAGACTGCCTCATGTACTCTCTCAGAAGTTAAGACCACCTCCAGGAAACAAAAGGTTTAAAAACAAATGGCAAGCAAAACTGAGCAATGAGGTGGGGTGAGGGAAGGTATTTATCATGTTGGAGCAGTGAACATTTATTTTTAGTAACAGCTATTCCAGTTTGAGAAGGATTATTAAACGTGATTGAACATTTAATCCCTAGCTGCTAGGCTCCAGACATGACTTTTATTTGGAAAAAGATCATATTTTCCATCCCAGAGGAGATTTCCTGTACACTCCAAAGATTTCTTCCAGCCTTTGGTGCCACCCATGGCTATGACACACTAGGTCAGATTAAGATCTCACCTCCCATATGGCATTTCCTGTACTCCTGTCTATGCTGGAGTGGTTTTCTTAGTTTTCTTGCTTTAAAGTGACGAATGCAAGTAGTTCACACAAAACCTGTTTAGTGAATTTAGACTTACATTTTTAACTTTATTTTTATGGTTGCATTTGTAAGACATCCTTCTGCCAGACACAGTTACATGATTGTTCAGTTCCTCTGCTGGTGAGTTGCCTGAATGGTGCTCACGTTATCCTTTAAACTAAATGGGATGATCAGCAGATGCCCTTCTAGAATAATTCCATTCCTTCATTTCCTTTTTATTTTCTTCCTTCCATTATTCTGCCATTTCTGTCATAACACAGGAGATCATTTTGTAGAAAATACACAAACACGCAGAAGAGCTCCAGAGACAACAGCTTCCTCCTTCACATCACCTCTGACTGTCTGGCTCTGCTCATCCATCTCTCAGCTCCAGGAAACAACAGCCTGTTCTTGCTCTCAAAAATCATTTTGGACTCCTTTCAACTTTATGAAGAAGTCCAGTGATTCCAGTGGCGCTAACATCCTATGTAGACATATTTTCCATGTACATTTTTTTCATACATGTATATCCAGAAACTAGCAAAAATTGACACTGAAGAAAAATGGTGTCGATTACCCGCACAGCCCAACGGTCTATCCCAACTGACACCTACATCTGCTGGTTTATCACAACGGAATATGGCAAAACGTGATGCAAGGGCTATAATTATCATCTTACAAAACTGCTCGACCACTTCCTCCAATTTGTTCATGAGTACTACAATGTAGGGGCCAGGAGCGAGCTTCAGTTGCATGCTTTGAAGAACTGCATACAGAAAGAATTGTTTGAGTTAGTGGTTCATGATTTCTTCGTTAAACAGAAGATCACTATAAAACCTTAAAATATGCTTCCAAGTATGACAGATTAAATGAAACACTGAAAATGTCATTATTCAGTGTGGTGGCATGGATAGGAACAGACTGCTCACAATGCCCCCCAGGAGCACGAGCAGGCTGTACTTTTCCCAGCAGCTCTGTGATTACCCCTGGAAATGACTGCCAAACTTGGGGACCTGAGTCCCCATGGAGAAGTAAGGTACCAGGCTAACTGTGGACACCCTGGAGGAAAGAAAAACAAAAAACAACTGTGGAAGAGGAGATAAAATAGTTGCAGTTTCTTTTCTCAGGAAGTTTGGCTTATTCTAGATGACCAGAAAAAGAACAGAATTGCATCCAGCACAGAAGACACTTGTTCAAACAAAGAACGCCCAAACAGGCTGTATTCCCCCAGCGCTGACCTCAGCCTCCAGCACGACAAGAAAGCCATGCCTTTAACTCATTCTTAAAGCAAACAAGAAACCCACCAACACGAGTCACCCAACAAAAGGTGAAAAGATTCTGCCCTGATAAATCTGTATACTCTTTCTTTTTTTCTCCCAATAATTTCAATTATTTAAGCTTTCATTACAGTTAAACCTCAGAACAGCACCTGATATTTAGCAGAACAGATTTAATTACTTCTTCTGTGCAATGATCCTATTCCAAAATTAGTGAACTATACTAAGCACAAATTGCTGAATATATCTCCATGGCCCTATAAGAGATGCTGCAATGAATACTCAAACCTCAGAGTGGATGGAAACTGTCACGCAGGCACCCCACCTAGATACACTGGCTGTGCAGCTTTGTATCCTGCTCAGCAAAAACAACCAGCACGATGAGACAATGTGTCTGGCACGTTACATTTGAGACATAAGAATCTCAGAATTGTAACCGAACCTCTCTGGGAGTGCATAACCTCAGACATTAACTACAAAAAAGTTGTCAGTACAATTGAAAAGTCACTTCGTCCCTAAAACTCTTCCCACATAGTGTGCTCAGCACAGCAAGCTGTCACCTGAACTATGCTGCTGATGCATTCTGCAAGCGTCTGTGCATCTAGCTGCTGTGGACCTGATGAAGCTCCAGCATGTCACCTCCCAGAAGGGGCCACAGTTTAGGCAGAATGGCCTAAGAGACACCGAGGAACTCTACTGGCTTTTTGGCTGGAGCTTTGGAGCACTGGATCAGATAGCCCTGTGGAAAGCCACACATTGTCTGCAACCGTGCTAACTCTGACCTCTTGAGTTCAGAGCCCCTGCTGGGTTGCCACCCAAGATTACAGTACAGTCTCAGACTGCAGAGATCGCCGGAAGGCAGCAGATACATTAAGGCTCTAACAGAAAGATCGGGAAAATGAAGGTAGTAAAAGACACTAGATGTAGGCTGTCATTAGGATTAGGGATTAAGACAGATTAAACAGATTAAAACAGTACACAAGGAATTACCTAATGCCCAGAGGATGGGAAGACAGAAGTTGTGAGAGCTAAAAACCCATTTGGAGATACATTAATCTCAAAGCAGTCCAAGATACAATCAGGTTTGTCTACAGCTGTCAACACATATCTGTTTCAGCAATGAAGTCAGTAGCTTAAGACTTAGTTTGATGCATCTTTGCAGGAGGCAAACAGTATCAAGTTTTGTTTTTATCATTTCAAGAAATATTAAATAAGATTGTCTTCATGTTTCAAACATATTAATACTCCGAGAATGAGATTTAAAATAATCAGCTTACTGGGAAGATCAGCTTCTCAGTGAAACACCTTACAGATAACAATGGCTTTGGGTTTTCTTAGCAGCCAAGAGATTTTGTTTCATCTCAAAATTTAGCCTCTGGTTAATTCCCATTGTGAAGCAGCCCTATTTTGTCCTGCCCATCAGAACTTTGTTAGGAGGTAAAAATGCCAAAGCTTGATGTTCTCTTCCATGATGTGGCCTGGAAGCCTTGCTCTTGACTAGAAAACCTGCCTCAATGTGAGCTGTCTGAAGGGTGTGCCTAAGATCCAGCCTCTAACCAGCTTATTCGTCCCATGCTTCCCACGTCAGCCATTGTTCCCATCACAATCCGACCTTATTTCATGAGGCACAAATGCTTCTCAGATGAGTACTGCAAGCTGTGAACACCTGAAAGCGCAGAACTCCCTACAACAACAGTCATATGCACCATTCTTCAGACCAGCACCCGCACTAAATGATTTTGGCACCTCTTCCAGCATCGTTTTTCAGCTGTCTGTACATTCTGTACATTTAAGCGCTGTTTTTTTTTTCCCCTGGTTGTACAGAAGATTCAGCCTGCTTCACGTGCTGCATTTATAAAGCAGCACCATGAAAAGGGTAAAAATCCAAGACTGGCTTTTCAAGCAAAATCAGAAATGCTGCTCAGTCAGACATGAAGAATTGGCAAATATCAAAAAGAAGTTTCCTATCACATAGCATAGATAAAAGTCCTGAAAAACTGTGCAGAGAGAGAATAGTAAGGGGCACAGCAGGAAGCAAAGGGAGCCTACACTTCAGCTGCATCTGAGAATTCTTAATATCTTGGGCAGACCGACAGCATTCAATTCTAAAACTCTGGTGTAGAAATCTGACCAGAAAAAACAAACTTAGGAGTAACCTACGCTCCTTTAAGCATTTCACAGACTGGCACAAATTTCACCCAGAAGCCCCAACAGTGTTTCTCTGCGTGCAACCAGGAGAGCATCTCCTCTATAGGCCCGATCAGTCTCAGCTAAACCCAACCAAAATGCGAAGGACGGACAACATTTCACTGCCATCCCAGCAGCCCTTCCAGGAGCACCGCCAGCCCAGCACAGTGCAGCTCGGGATCCTCAAAAGGACAACTCCAGAAAGTTGCCTTTCTCCCTTTTTTTGGTAAATAAAAGCCTACTGATGAAATGTTTGCTCAGGAAGTTCAAGTCCAAGGTTCAACTCTCTCCTCTGCTGGTAATGAGCTTTACAGTCTTATTCAATCAGCCAAAAAAGAGCAGAAAGCACCAAGAAATCAACCATTGTGAATACACCCACTCCTTCCCTCCTGGCAATGCAATGTAAGAGAACCAGCCGTTCTAGCTACTTCCCATGTACAAGATTTCGGTGCACACTTCAAGACTCAACGTTATCTTACAGAAACCGATTATGTCACATGGAAGAGAGAAGTTGTACTGTGTTAGTAATAATGCAATTTTCATAAAAGAAAAAATCCAAAAAAACAATCTCTTTTGCACTGCAAAGGACAGCAAAGAGATGTAGCTTTGATATTCGTACAGCTGTTTTTATTTGGCGACAGAAACGTTGTTGATTTAAAATCCAGGCTATTTAAAAGTTCAAAGTGCAGACAGATGCTGCACCTGCAAACACAAGGTTTTCTGTTAGCACATCATGTTGTTTTCACGTCTCTGTTTAGAACAAATTTCCTCGTGTCGCTCCGTATGAAAGAGTTTAACAAAGTGGGAAATGTTCAGAAATAGCTCTGGGTTTTGTATATCACTAGTTAGTATGGTGTTTGCGAATCTCCAAGTCAACTGTGCATAGTCCCCGAGTCCTCATGCTCCCACCTCTAACAAACACTGATGACACAGAGCTTCATTCCAAAGAGTATCATACAAAATCTACAGGGAATGGCAGGGAAAAGAAGTCTATCCCATAGCTCTAGCTTTTCACAGCTTACTCTGGCATACAGCTAAGTATTCAGGCATATAGTTTCCACTCAGTAGTAGTTGGAGATCAGGAATCTAATGCTCGCTGCTGCATTTAATGCATGCAGGGCTCTCACCCTCACCCTCTGGTATTTGTGTTACCTGCTGCCACAGCTCAGCACAATTTTTATGAATCGGTTTTATTTTTTACATCCTATTTTTCATTGTATGCTATGAATTAATTGCTCGTATTTCGTCTTCTCAAAGTTTATTCCTACCATATTAGGTACAACTAAAAAGTCCTGTGTAGTTAATACACTAACACGAATCCTGGAACAATTGAATGTTATTTCATTGATAAACAAATGTATTAACATTTTCAGATTCTGGTCCACATTTTGCATTTCTCATTAATGCACTGAAGTAAGAGAGAAATTACATACAATGCAGCATTGCGGCAACAAGTAGTTGCCTGCTTCCTCCATGAACTTGCTGGGATAGCTGATGGTACTTAAATAACATTTCAAAAGGGGAACTACCAATCTCCATTCAACCTATCTGATCAAAAGACCAGTTTGTTGCACACTCCTCTTTGGCATTGCCAGAGCAAGAGGAAGCTAACTTGTTGAATTTTAACCTGCAAACAAAATGTTCCTGTTTCCTCTTCAAATACTGTTGGCAAATATACAGGATAGCAAAAGTAGCCTTTTAGCCCTCTGCCACATACCCACCTCCCAGCCAAACATGTACACCTCGCTGGCAACTAAAATGAGAAGTTTTGTCAGTTTTTTTTCCTGTTAGAGCATTTCTGCTTGAAATTGAAAAACAAAGTAATGGAGGTCTCAGGTCACTCACAGCTAAATAGATTCAAGTTACAAATTGTTACAGGATTATTCTGTTAGACTCTTAATTCTGCTATCTCTGTATAAAACCTATGCGCTTCTAGGCATGCTCTTACGCCTGCCCCTGCACTGACAAGTCTGGTTGAAGATCATTCTGAAGTTGAGTAGTGTTACAGTTGTTAGAACAGTTTGTTTGTACTGTTTTACATAGCTTTGAGAAAAAAAAATCCTAAAGCTTTCTGAAAATTGGCTCTGGATTTTGTATATGTTGGTCTGATAACCTCGCACTTCACAATTAGACAGATGCTGAGGCCCTGCACCCCTGAGTGCTGATGCTTCACATATATATTTGCTTCTTCGCATCTGATTCCTGCACATCAGAGATCAGCAGCCTTTCATCAAGTACACAAGGCCCACATCTAGTGCATCCGTAAACCAAGCTACCTAAGAACTTGTATTTATGCAGCAGCTTTAAGCCAAGAAACTCAAGGTTGTTTCAACCATTACCCAAATAAATTATTTGAATTTTACACTCAAACTTCTTTTTTTTTTTTTTTTTTTGCAGAGGGTGACTTATTACAATGTTCCTCACACTGCTGGAGCTATTTCAATGTTACCCGTCCTCCTGGAACTACAGCTTTGTGCTTCTGCAGCTGAACAGCCGGCAGGCACCACAGAACAAGTACAGCTGGGACAGCACAGAAGCATGGATGTCCCAGAAGTGGGGGTGTTCTGCGGTGCTGAGCAGCAGCGTGCCTGCCTTCTCCACTCATACCAAGAACTTCAGCGTGACGTGCGTACCTCTGGGATTCAGAGGCACTCTATATAATGCATGGGAGTGAGGGATGCCTGGATGCTCTCCCGTGCGACTACTGCAGGGAGCCTGCTTTGGTGTGTGGTTGGACTCATGATCCCCAGTGGTCTCCCCCAACCCCTATGACTCTGTGTGCATCAGAGCTTTCTGAGCCCGCTGGAGCTGGGCTTTACCCACTGCCAGGCAGCAAAACCCCACAGGGAGAGGAGGGAGGGGAGCTCCTCGGGAGCAAAACTTTGCCAGCGGTGGGCACACAGGGGGAAGCCAGGCTTCCTCGGAGAAGGGAGATGCGTGCAAACCTCGGCTGCACGCGGGCAGCAGTACCTTGTAGCTGGGCCGACAGGGACTCCTGGTGCTGCTGGTACTTGAGCGCCGTGGCCTCAGCCTTCCGCAGCTGGCTCCGCAGCTCGTAGTACAGCATCGCCCCGTAGATGAAGCCGAACACCACGGTCAGCAGCACGAGGGTCTGGAAAATCCGCTTCTGCTTTCGGGAGCACATCCCGTTGCCCATGTCCCCGGCGGGGTCCCGGCGCCCCCGCCCCTCACGGCTCAGCGGCGGGAGGCGGCGGGCCGCGGCGGGGCCGAGTTTCACTTTCTGTCCCGGCGCTGCCCGAGCGGGAAACGAAAGCTAGGCGGAA
>JANHGO010001342.1:0-34771 GCA_024606505.1 Aquila spilogaster
TCTGAAATAGGTCATGGGAATTGTACTTAATCATTCATGCCTGTTCTCTCAGCTGACTACAAAGAAACCTACAGTGACTACCACAGCTGGAGACACCCACACTGAAGATATTTGAAGCTGAAGGAGATGAATCCCATTCTTGTTCCCTAATAAAGGGAAATGTTCAGCAACAATGGAAATTCTCACTTGTTTGGACCCTTGTTCAGCCACTTGAGTCTTTGCAATATGATCGTAAATAAATCACCACTGACTTTTGTACTATTTGGAACAGACCTACTTATAGCACTGCCTACAGTGAAAAAGATTTTTTTTCTTACTTGCTCAAGTAAAAGACTGCATTTCTCTCCCTTCATCATAAAAGCCCTGTGACTGTTTGTCTTGATATGAGAACTTAGATATTCTGTGATCCTTTCATTGCAGCTGAGCAACCGACTGGGGACTGGGAGGCCCTGATGTGGAATTCAGAGGAAACCCAAGAGCTATTTAGAAGCTTGCTTTTTATTCCACTTTCTTCTTAAAAAAAAAAAAAGAAAAAAAAAAAAGAAAAAAAAAGAATATGATGAATTATTTTGGAGAACTTGGAATCCAAGCAGGACTTGGCCTACTTTATTATTATTTAACAGTCAGAAGAATTTCCTGCCTTATCTCTTTTTATTATTATTTTTTAAAATGAAACGCAAAAAAAAAATCAAAAAGCAACATATTTCATGCAGGAAATATTTCCTGCATGGAGAATGAGCCTGTTAGTTTAACTGAAAATTTTAAAACCTGATGTATTATTGTACTTTTTATCCATGTAATTCATGAGGAGTCTTTGATACCTAGGGAGAAGGCTGGGCAATCAGACTGGATGAAAGATCCTGCTCATTTGTTCACAGAGTATTATTATTATTTCTCATTAAGTGAGCTATACCAGTCTTGAGTTTTCAGACTGTGTAGAGTAGTTCTTCTGAGAACTTATAAATGCCAAGTAAAAAATAAAGATGGAAATACTTAAGTTCTTCTATGCTTGAGTTTTCACTGTTAACTTCTCTAGGGGATTATCTTGATGGCTTCTGTGATGCAGATATCTCTGTACTTAAAAGGGAAAGCGCTCTTTGAAACAGTTTAGCTTGCAACGATCATATCGTCAACAGGAGTTAGCTTCCAACTAGAGTCATCCTCCAAAAGAGAAGTTCTAGACTGCTTTACTATTTTCTTAAGTCATCTAAGTCTCCTTTGTACAATTTGTACCTTCGCTAACAATTCCTTTCTGTCATTTGTTTTTCATGGTCTTTCATATTCTTTTCCCTTTCTCTCCATTAATAGAAGTATTGGTCATTTTGGGGAGTAGAAGAAGAAAATACAGGGTTATTGAAGATATGTCACCACTAAGTATACTTCCAAAATAACAAAAACTGCTTTTCCCAAATTTAGTACCATGCACTAGATTGCAAGATAGCAACAGACCATAACTTACTGTATTTATGACATGTAATATAATATGTGGACCATTTTGCCAAATTTCTGTGACAAGTGCACAAGAATTATTGGAAAAATATAACCTTATTAGGGGCCAGATTCAATGGCAATTTATAGCCACCTTATTTTCCACACCTGCAGGAATTAGTGTCACAAGCTTATTTCCTTTTTCCCGAGTCTTGAACCTTTCATGCCTGTACATATATCATGAAGTTAACATTCATTTACTGGGAAAAGAAGTGTTTGTATGTGTGTGTGTATGAGCACATACCTGCAAAGCAAATTTATTCTTTTTTTTCTAGCATTGTATGTGCACAGGTTTCCCAAGGGATCATACAGATAGAGTAATTGGTGAAAAGGTGTGAGCTGAGAAACAGAAAAGGGGAGCCTGCTGCAGTTAATGTTAGGAAGCTTCCTATAATGCATTCATTGGAACTCAGCATCCTTGTAAACATATGAAAGATTGCTGGTATTCATATCAAAGAAGGCTGTTTTTTCTTGTCTGTTTCTACTAACATCTGAAATAACTTCCAAATAATGAAGCTTGCACAATAACAGTGTGTCACCTCTGTAAATCAGTCCCTAGATTAGCTAGCAAACAGGAAGAAGAAAGAGACAGTAGCTAATTGGGCAGCTAATTATGCTGGATAAAATTCTAGCTAACATAAGCTGCTCCTTCTTAGGTGGCTGGTCTGGAATCTGCGAGACTTTTCCCTTAATGTTTAATGTCCTGTTCCTCAAAGATAACTAATGCTACATTTTAAAAAGATTACTTTAGGCTTCTGGGTCCACCTGGATGATCCTAAATGGAGCATTAGATCCCCAGAAAACCCTGTTTATCTACTTCTGAAAGACTTCTGTCATTTGAGAATCCTCTGGTATAGCCAGAAGCCTGTTGCTGCCAGGCACATTCAGAATTTCTAACAGTCATGGTGCTGCAGAGGGACAGGTAAGGTCTAAGTGCTTTGAGGACCTAGACATTACATCAAGAGCCTTATCAGCAGAGTCCAGAGTCAACCCTCATAGGATGAATCTTCTAGTTTAGGTGGTGTGTCTCATATAGCTAAGGAAATACATAGTAATTGCTCACCATTTTTACTAATTGCCTCTTCACCCTTTTGTTCCCATTTTTCTATTTATTAGAAAGCATACTTCCTATGTGGATGCTCTAATCACCAAGCTAGGATATTCTGTGTAAGGCACTCTCAGTCCCTGTTGCTGCAGCAGTTCTGTTTTGCACCAGACAATTAAAAATTCTTTGGACTACAGAAAATTTAAATAAAATACAGGGTGAAGAGGATAGGGCTGATTGAGGGAAATGTGGCTATCTAAGCCTATGTGGGGAACTCCATTACAGTGCTGAAAGATTTTGGAGTTATATCCCATTTTCACTTGAAAACCACAGTAGCTGCTGAGCTGTAGTAACTTAGTTTCTCAGTGCTTCATATATATAAGGTAATAGTAATTCTTCTGTTGGTAAAATTACCTGGGTAAACTCATCTAGGTCTGTGAGAAGCTCAGGAATCATTGTGGTTGTCCACTTTTGAGGAAAAAAAAAAAGAAACAAAAGCCCAACGAACATCTAGAAAATATACATGTAGATAGATGTGTTGTTTGATCAAGCTAACGCTGATTATTATGAATGTGCCTTTGTATGGTTCTACATTGAAAAATGGGTCTGATTATGTCTCATTTTCATTTAAGTAAGCTCTGATTTGCAAGCAGGGGTGTGGGGAAGAGGAGATTAATCTCTGTCTTCTCTCAAGGTTATCCAGTGACTTTGGACAGGTATTTCTACACCTGTTTCCCAGGTGTAAGTCTTTTCTCACATCACAACTATTATTTTTTTAATTTCTAAATCTGTAGATCTGGTTTGTGCAAAAAATAATATTACAAAGGAACGCTTTTTTCAATCTGAATGTGAAGCCATGTTGTAATATAAAAACATTAAATGATTCCTTATTGTTGTAGACCAGTTGAGTCATTGTAGTGTGCTTTGTTCTACAAAACACTGGCGTGCTGGGTAGTCTGACCTGGATCTTTACAGATGGGCAGACCCAAAAGATGCAGAGAACACATTTTCAGTGCAGATTTTATTTTAATAAAATTGTCTCACATAAGATTTCCCAGTACCCCCTTTCAATCCAACTTCAAACATATACAGCCTCAGAATATAAATGATAATTTACCTAAATGTAACTTGGAGATTCAGCTCAGACTCAAGACTACTGATTAGTGTTCTCATTTGCAAAAGAGGATGGATTTGTGCCTGATAAATTTTGAGACATAATACTTATCTGCCTCTTGTGTCCTAGACTAAGGTTTATTTTTGTCTCTTCCTGTACTAACTGAATCAACTTGTAAACCTCACAAGGCCTAAATGAATCATCAGAGCTAGGTTTTGTAACAAAAATTAATAAACAAAGGGAAGAAGACTTTTTCTGGCAATGAAACATTACTGCTGGAAGGTCACAACATCAGACCATCTTCTGAATCCATTTGATAAAGAAGTTCTCTTAAATACAGATATTATTTCTTTGTTTAGAGATTACCCTAAATCCAGTATGGATTTGCCTGTCCTCAATTTCTATCTATGCTTCTACACTTATAAAATACAGTAGAGATAATTTCATAGCAAGAAGGTATTCTTCTGTTAGCAACACATCACACATTACGTATTGTGTGAAACCCAGCTCGGCCCTAAGCCACATGAATTTACAAAGTCAGCATTTGCCACTCTAAGTAACCTAGGAGCCTCCCTGAACAAATGCAATGAACTGCCCTTTTTTTCTGTGGTTATCATACCTTCTTTAGATTGCATCTATCACATTCTGGATGAGAAGCTTTTTCAATTACCTAACTTTTTTTTTTTTTTTTTTACACTTTTCAATTAGTGTAAGCCACTTGTGATGTTTTTGAGCCCTGATCTTTATGTAATGTCTTCCATAGAAAATAACCATCGAAGTATTATCTGGGTCCCTGACAGAAAAATATTTTGTTAACGAAAGTGTAAAGCAAATATCTGTTTTTTTTTCTGGATCAGTTTTTGCTATGCTAAAATCATGCTATTAGAGGAGAGACAAAAAAGTGGGAATGGAGGGGAAAGCAAAAACACTTTATAGATAAGTATGAAAGTCACAATGTAAAAGAAAACAAGCAAAGAAACAAACAAAACTCCATGGGCAAATCCACAAAACCAATAACTTGCTTGAAAAGGTGATTTTGACCTAGCTATGTTTCATTAAGCAGAATATGTTCACTCAGTACTCTTATCTATGAAGATTAATATTAAGGATTCATTAAAGTACCCACTGAGACATTTATAGAGGAATGTGCGGAGAACAGAGCTGACTGCATGGCTGTATGTAATCCTATCTGCTCCAATGATCATCTCTACATTAGTGGGTCTCAAGAGTGTTACATTAGAGAAAAAAAAAAAAAAAATTACAGAATAATAAAAGGTATTGATTTCAACAACTGAATATTGCATTTTGATATTTCAATGTATAGAATTTTCTATAAAATATTATGGCATTTCCAGGAGAAATGTTGTGATATAATTGCAGGATGTGAACATTAGGAGCTCCTGACAGTGTACTTAGGAAGAAGCTAAATAATCTTCCTAGTTATTTGTATTATTACAAATGTTTTAGAAATGTTTAATATGTGCTGTAGTTCTTGGCAGTGCCATTCCTCCAGTTGCAGTAAAAGCAAAGAAAAAGTCCAAGACCACCCATAAGCAGTCACAATTCCATCAAATTGACTGTTCAAGCTGGTATTACCACAGGTATTTACAAGGGTTTTCCGCCAATTACAATGTGTTCACTTGGCTTCATTACTCAGAGAGACACCTTGGTATTATGGGTAGTTAAGTTCTTCTACCAGGACATCCCGACAGAGGACTTATGGCCACGGAAAAGCGTTGTCTCTACTAGAAGAAATTCATCATTAGGGTATGGAAAGTTGTTCTAAGCCCATCCACATTACCTGTACTGGTTGAGAAGGGAGATGATAAATTTATCAGTCTCTGTGAGAAAATAATTTTTGCCCTTCCCACATCAAAGAAGGAATTTGTATCATATTTCCTCAAGTTTGTTTTTCTAGCTGTAATTTTTTCTACAAAAGATGAACTTTGTATATAAAGAACACTTCAACCAGATAGAACTGAGCTGAGAGATGATTTCAGCACTGCTGAGATCTCTGCATGGGACTGGATGTAATTCCTTAGTAATTCTGCATCCCTTTAGATCATTTTTGTTTTCTGCCTCTTTTGAGTGTTCACCTCCATACATGATGGATTATGGCAGAGGTGATGGGAAGCATAGGCTGCAACTACATAATACCTCCTTTATTTTGAATACTAGTTTTATAAATCTATTAACTTGTTTTCTTTGAACTTTAAGGTCTCAGTTGTTAACTCACTCTGTTATGAAGCTAGCTTTTAAATTGGTAGAATCATAGCTAACAAAAAAAGCTAAAAAAATAAGCAAACTTAATAATCCAGCGATAAATCCCACTCTCTTGCTCTGTCAGTCTCGTTAATTGCCACTTTATTTAATACCTTCCTCTTCTGCTAAAGGTTATTAAGAAGGATGTTAAAACCAGACACACTTTCAAGCTGTTATTTTATTAGACAGAGTGAGACACTGTGAGATTTCCATCTAGGTTCTCACAATAGGGACTCCCTCTGCTCACTGCTCCATAATGACTGACCTACATATCTCTGCCGACCAGGATTTTGCTGGTTGACTGCATTACCCGGCAGAATTTGACTCCCCTCGCTGTATTCATTTGTCACAGCAATTAAATCCATGTGTCAATTCATTGAATGCAGGCCTGGTGTGAGACGTAGAAATGCTCATGACTCATTTCTTTCTTTTTGGCCATAGCACTACTTGTGTCCAAATTGCATTTGGTTGTCTTTGTGATGCTTTTAGCTTGCTTAGAATTACATTTGGCTTCTAGGGACAAATAATGGTCATACTCCTCCATTTTGTAATATCTCTTTATTTCCCTATTTGTCCTTGCTTTTTACTACCTTTATGTTCAATGCCATGTCCTCTCTTGACAGACTGATATGGAAATTATTGAAATTTCTCACAGTCACTCTCTTACACAAATCTGTAGGTGCATTGTGTTCCTGACTGGAGACCTGAACAGGAAATATACGAGGAAATACATGAGGAAATGAGTATATCTTTTGAGAGCCAAATTTCATAAGGTATTGGTGCAGAAGTTTGGTGCAAATCATAAACTTCATGTACATGTTGTCAAAAATGTAGCTAGAAAGATGTTGGAGAGCAGAACTGTACTGAAACTTTAACCAAAATATTCACTTCTCCATACAGTACTTAAGATAAGACAGGAGGATGATCTGTTGTCAAACACTAGTTCACAACCACATCCCTCAAGGAGATTCAAACCTCCCTTTCTCAGAACTTGGATGTGAAAAAAAAAGATCTAAAAGATCACTAAACTGTCTGAATTTGCTGGTGATTTTCTCTTTATTTCAGCATCTCTCATGGTGTCCAAAATGTTGAGACAATAGACTATCTGGTGTTATGATGTACCAAACAGCAGAATTTTTGCTTCACACAGGGCTTGGCAGGACAGTGGAGCTCATATACTTCAGTGGGAGAGACCAACATTTTCTGTTCCAGAGGCCATTTTTTCTTAAAACTCAGCTCAGGAGGAGGCAGAAAGCAGTCCTTCTCCTTGCACCTACCTTTTATCTTTGGTGTCCAATGATAGAACATATGGGAACAGCACAAAGTTGTGTCATGGGTAGTTCAGCCTGGATGTTAGGAAACATTCCTTTATCTTGAGGGCAGTCAAACATTGAGATAGGCTTCCTAGAGGGGTAGTTGATGCCCCGAGTCTGTGAGTGATCAACAGTCATATAAAGCCTTCAACAATACCCTTTAACTTTTATTTAGCCCTGAAATGGTCAGATAGCTGGACTGTGTAATTTCTGTAGGTCCCTTTCAACTCCGTTCCGTTCCATTCCGTTCCATTCCGTTCTATCCTATCCTATCCTATCCTATCCTGTCCTGTCCTGTCCTGTCCTGTCCTGTCCTGTCCTGTCCTGTCCTGTCCTGTCCTGTCCTATCCTATTCCATTCCATTCCATTCCATTCCATTCCACTGCATTCTTCTTCTAAGATAAAACCTGCATGTTCACAGTGATCCCTAAGGGTATAAACACCAACTACTCAATTCCTTCATAAAACTGAAAAGTTTCAATCCCGTGCTTTCCCCTCCAGGAGAAAATCTTTGCACAAAAGGGGAGCAAGAGGATAGTATGTGTGTGGGTGGGAGAATGCAAGGAGGAATCAAAATGTATGATATTCTAAAGTCTTCCCTATTGTCCCAGGTACAGCAGAGAACAAAGCCAACATTCTGTCACAACAAGGTGATGTGCACGCTCCTAGTGAATGTTCTTAATACTTTTGTGGTGTATTAAATGCAGGAGAGGGGGAAAAAAAAAAGATTTGAGTATTAGATGTGTCTATTTTCAAGCCCTTTTTTACAGCTTTGTAAAGATAGGAAATAGATAAGATCCCTTTAGAAACAGGCTTGGGGCAATGAGTGGAATGGCAATGATGGTTTTAAGGTAGTCTTGGGGAAAAAAAATCCCAATACTTGCAGAAAAAGGGATCTGTATAAACTTTCTTGTCATTTTCATCATAATGATAGTCAGCAGATCCTACGGTCTTTGAGGCTCCTAAGGAGACTGAGTTATCCCATTCAATGTACAGTGATTTCAGACAGGTTTTACTGCAGGCACTACACAACTACAAGCTGGAAACTACATCCCCTAGTCCTGTGAAGGGAGATTGAAATAATTGTTCTTATACCAGCAAATGAATTGTTCAGCTTTCACCTCTTCCTGTCATTTATCTGAACTTTAAAGTGGAGAAATAACACACTTCTACGTCACAGTGCTCTTAATTCATTGTTCTTTGCTATATGGTTACTGATGTGTAGGAAGGACTTCATTTGACTATATTTAACACACAGACTAGGGTCAAATTATATGGTTTTCTTGTTATTCCTCATATTACACATCTAGTACTCAGGGATGGTCGCAACAGCACAGGACTTGCAAAACATTTAATAGAGTGGGAACAGTTTTTGTTTCAGATACTGAAGCTCTGAATGTCCATAAACAATAAATTCACCACCTCCTTCTCCATCAAGGTGAGACATGTCAAAGTTACATCAGTTTCCTCTTTATACTCCTCTCCTTCCGATATCCTTAAACCTTGCAATAGCCTAAAAAGTGATATTTAGAACTGAATATTTAATGAATATACATATATATGTAAAACTGGTTCAAATCACACCCTGTACAAGAACAGATTCCCAGTGTCACTTATTCCTGGAGACAGAGGCAGACAAGCAGGATGAAAGGGATAGCAAGGAGAGGTTTCCTTGGCAACATGTGCTTGAAAGGTTTCATGTTTTCACCAAGACATGAAGTTTTTTGCTTTGCTTGAATGTTTGTTTGTTTGTTCAGTTTTTTCCCCTATTCTTATGTGAAGGGGAGGTAGGAATGTGAATCAAGTCGCTGAACCTGATCACTCCAAACTGCCAGAATCACATGTGAACATTAGACACATGGTTTGCACTATGTCTTCTGTCAGGGCTCTGAGGCCACTTCTTATGATGGACTCCAGCACCTCTAGGAAAAGAAGCAAATTCTCCTTGATGTGTGCAAAATGAAAACTGCTGCTTACTCCTGTTGGGATTCACTCACCCACAGGCATTTTCACTTTTTCCTTTCATTCCCTTGAGTGTAAGCCAAATAATGAGGTAGAAAAATTCAATCGAAGAAACAACTTCCTGGATTAAAAGATTTTAAAAAGTATGTTCATATCACCTAATTTCAGACTCCTAAACAGAAGCAGAGTTGAATCACTTTATATTCCCATTCGGCAGACAAACAAGTGGAATAATTCAGCTCTTTGAAAGGTTGTTTTGCCTTCTGCAGGAACAGTTAAGTGGAGTTAATTCAGAGTGTTAGAATGACTCTGCTCCTGTACTGTGCTACTTACTATATTTCTAAAGTTATGCAAGACAAGACCAGGCCTTAGAGACTATTTCCATGCAAAGGGCTAAAATAAAAAAAAAAGAATGCAAGCTTATAACAGTTTACTATCAATCTTGCAGCTACAGGACTGATTCTTTCTATTACTTTCTCTGCTTTTCAAAATCAAATATTATTTGATGTTTTCAGGGTTATTCAACTCTGTTCATTTCCACAATTTTAGATTTATACCAGGGAGCTATTGCAAGAAGGCCAATCAGACCTACAAATGTACAGGATGACATTTTGGCCCTGCTGAAGCTAAAAATCTATGATGACTAAAGTCATCATTTCATTCAGTAGAACAGTTGTTATCAGTAGTTTTAGTAGGTTTATCTTTAATAAGGAATCTACTCAAAATTTTGAGCACTTAATCTGATGTAAATGAGGAAAGCCACACTGATGTTCCCGTACTGTTGATAGTGATCCACTCACTAAATTGTATTCTTTACTCCGCACCAGTTTTCAGTACATATCATTTTCTAGAGATTGGTAGGAGAACTGAATCCTGTTTAGTCATCTGGAAGAAATTATGAGAAGGCAGTTGAGGACTGATGACTCTTTCCTCTATTGACTCAATAGGATAAGCGCGATAGGAGTAGCTAGACTGTGGTACTTAGGTTTCTGTTTCTTATGAACTAATCCAACAAATTTAATAGCATGACTGTTCTTGTGTGAAGGAACATTGTGTGCGAATGCAAAGAGACAATTGAAACAGTTACAGGCAATGGCCAAGTAATAACGTGAATGCCTTCTACGGTTTGTCATTAGATTAAAAAAAAAAAAAAAAAAAAGGGAAAATAAAAGACCTGGAAAAAGGCAGATACAAGTTTGGAAGTTTGGGATAATCTAAGAAAAGAGTTCAGAGAAAGGTGACAGGCTGAATTAAGTTCAACGTCAGAGTCATGGAGTAAAATTCTATGACCTTTACAAAAGAAGTCAGGCTGATAGATCAGCAAATCTGTGAAATGAGGAGAAATACGAACTTTCCACAAGGAGCAGATTGGGACATAGAGCAAGAGGCTCTATTTACTTTATTCAGGCTTTGATTTCTTTGAATTCAATATATGGGGAGTCGTATAATGCAATATGAAGCTTACACCCTTCCTTAGCTTGTTTGGAAAAAGCCTACTTGGTCTTTGGAAGTAATTAGGGTATTTTGGTTTTGTTTTTTTCTTAACAGCTATTCCACAAATTCATTTGTTTTTGTAATTATTCATTTGAACAAGTTCCAAAAATATGTTTTAATACATTTGCAATTCTCAATAGAATAAGGCAAGTTGTGTTTTAACATCAGAGGACAAATCAGTGACTCTTCAGGATGCACTGGAATCATGCAAATAACAACCCACTGGGAACCTTGCAAAAAGCTCAACTTCTTATTTGTTTAACCATAATTGCATATTTATAAATTACAGAAGACTTTTCTAATTAATTTTGTATCACGTGAATAACATTGCTTTGTAACAACCTGCTTGCTATATTACTAAAATTGTTGCCAAGAAAACATAACAGTCTGGAGTCACATTTAGTTTAAAGGGAAATGAAAGGCAGCCAGAGCAGAGACTAGCTTTTTGTTTCACTCTTGAGAGGTAATTATCAGCTCCAAAATACAAGGATAAAAGCCTTTCAATAAACTGACACCTTCTGCACATTAAGTCCCCAGAATGTTTTTAATTCTGTCAAACACAAAGGAAATGTACAAATAAAACTACGATTTCAAGTCAAGCCAACCAAAGTGACAGTATTTGGCAAAAAAAAATGTGGTTATGATGGATTTCTTTCTGTACCTAACCATTCAGAATATGGAAAAATGCAAGGCCTCATCCTAAGATGTGCAATTCAATCACATTGGATGCTTCGATCTTTCTGCAATCAAACCTGTGATCTGTTTATAGTTACGGTATTGTTTGGATATCAACTGGCAGACATGACAAAGAATTTATGGGAAATTCAGAAACCACAACAGCTGGAAGCTGAGAAGTATGTCTCAAAGGGCATTAAACACTTGTGTTTAGGTAACTGAATCCTTCTCTTGCTCTCTACAAGCCCGTAGTACATGGTCTTTATTCTACCTGAGTTAGAAGAGCTTACAAATCCCATCTGTTGTTACACACATAATCTTGTTATGGACAAAGAAAAGCTCAACTGATTGGCAGAAACGAGAGTTTCTTGTTAGGATAATTAGAATATTATCTTTCCATGCAAAACCACTACAGTCATTTTTATTAGGCCAGGTACACCATTATATCTTTATACCGCTATGACTGTTTTGGACAAACTCATCAAACTCCATAGTTTGATGAATTTCCTGGGTATATTTTATATGTTTTCTTAACACGGTGTGTAATTTTTAATTGGAAACCAACTAAAGTTTGAAGCTACGTCAGCACTTTTCGGTTTCACTTAACAAGACGAGATTATGCATTTTACACAATGACTGTCCAGATTTGTTTTCCATACAGGACGTTCACAGAGATCAGCTAAAACACTTTAGCTAAAATGTTTTAGGCTATGGTCAGCTGACAGCTAGGCAATTGTTATTGCAGGTGAAACAGACTAAAATCAGCTTAGGCTGAGGCTAGCCTGTACAATTCCTGATGCCCACCTTTATGAGTTATTACAAATGTTGTGATATTTCACTGAGCAGAGCAAAACCCATATTTTCTGCATTACACTGGACATCACAAAGCAGCTGTGCTGTGGCTTCTTCAAGGAAATGTCCGTGAAAGGAAAAGTCTTCAGTTACTTTTCATGATGTCATCATGTAAGTGCCATAGCTGGAGCTGCCATACAGTGCCTGTCTATCTGACAACAGAGTGTTCTCTGAATGGGTTTGTCAAAGGGATACTCTTCTGGAAATGCCAACTGGGGTTTATCCAAAGATTTCTGAGAATCACGATTTCCTTGGAAATACAGTGAAGAGGCAGCCAGGGTGTCTCCTCTTGATTTTGCAATGGTTCTAAAAGGTTTGCCTTGAGTATGCTAACCCACCTTGAAATCACAGAATCAAAGAATGTCCTGGGTTGGAAGGGACACACAAGGATCATCGAGCCCAACTCCTGGCTCCACACAAGATCACTCAAAAATCAAATCGTGTGTCTGAGAATGTTGTCCAAACACTCCTTGAACTCCAGCAGCTTGGGGCCGTGCCCACTGCCCTGGGCAGCCCGTTCCGTGCCCACCGCCCTCTGGTGCAGACCCTGTCCCTGACTCCCAGCTGCCCCTCCCCTGACACAGCTCCATGCCGTTCCCTCGGGCCCTGTGGCTGTCACAGAGAGCAGAACTCTGCGCTGCCCCTCTGCTCCCTGTGAGGAGCTGCAGCTGCCATCAGGTCTCCCCTCAGCTTCTCTGCTCTGTGCTGATCAAACCAAGGTACCTCAGCTACTCCTCACACATCTTGCCCTCTAGGCCCTTCCCTATCTTCTTAGCTCTCCTTTGGATGCTCTCGAATAGTTTAATGTCCTGCAGAGCAGGACAATCCCTTCCCTTGTCTGGTGGCAGTGCTGGGCCCCTCTACTCTCGAGGGAGTCGATAGCTCCTCTCAATTCAGCATTGTTCACAGATTTATTTAGTATACCTTCAAGTCCTGCATCCAAGTCATTCACATAAACATGGAGGAGAAGTGGCCCTAAAATGGAGCTCTGCAAAACCTCACAAGTGACTGGAAATGTATCAATGAGAAAATTAATGGTTCTGCATTCCCAGGATAATGCAACACTAGTGATGTTGGAATAAGATTACTAGGAAAACTACTAACATTGCCCGGATTTCTCTACCTCACATTTTTTTTCTTCACAGAAATATAAAATTCATATAAAATTCATGAGGGCAAGACTAAAATAAAATGAACAAATAAAAAATAGATCAATTAATTGATTAATAACCTTAAAGGTTTTCATCTTTACCAGATCTACAGAATAGTTTAGGATAGGGCAAAAAACCATGGCAAAACTTTATGTTTCATTCCCCACTGAAGGTGGACTTTTAAATTAATTTTTAAAATCCTATGTCTGCAGCACAGAGTTGTGTGAAATACAGGCAAACAAACACAGTGCTCTTTCTGGGGAGAAGATGAGAGGGAATGAATTGCACATGACCAATGCAAGTCACATTATTTGAGTTACTGCTGACAGGCATTCAAAATTACAGTAGAATAATATAGATTATTAAAACTAATATCTTCCTTATACATCTCACTCGATTGATTGGTAGCAGATCATTTTCAAGTCTATTTGCACTGCAAATCTTAATTGCGAAGATAGCTTTCAAGCTGTTGTGGATAATTTTACTAAAAAATCTAGAATTAAGATACTACTACTGACAATTTTTGGAATCTGACAAATAAGATCCTTTGCATTCTCATTCCATAAACTCTGATCCAAAGTTAGTGTTAATCAGCATAGCTTCATTGATGTACACTGATTAGCCCTCAGGAGACACATGTTGGTGTAAACTGAGTAATCACCGGAGTTGTGATGATTTGTGGAGAATATGGCTCATTTTGTTCTATTCAGATCCCGTTACTAACAAGCATCATGTGAAGGAGTGCCTGCAGATAAAATACTATGGAGCTGTGTGAGCAAAACTACGTGCAGAAAAAGAAACTGGGGAAAAGGCATTCTTTGTGCTGCTTGGATTTGGAGATTTTTTTCCTGGTACATGATGACAATTTTTTGCATTCGGAATTAGCATTCTCAGTTTTAATATGTTTACTTATGTGAAATGCAGATTGTAATTAAATGTCAGGCTGCTTAATTGTGCCTTCATTTGTATAAGTTGGAATGTTGCTATAGAAAAAGAAAAGAAATAAAACACCTTTCATTTCCATTGCAATATTATATTTGAATTAATAGTTAAATAACGGGAGAAACTATTTTTTCAGGAAATCTGTGTTAATTGGTATTTCACAGTCTGAAAGGATATGTTGCCACGGAGCATGTATCACTTGCTTCACTAAGACAAAATGCTTCAATAAAATGTTTTTCTGCCCAGGGACCAATGAATGAGCATCGTGGTTCAGCAAACTAGAATTCAAAGGCTTTGCTTCATCCTGCTGCTTAATTGTTTGCAGCCAGCTTTGAGAACGAAAATGGCCTTTTGATATGGGACTTGAGTAGCATTAATGCACCTGAATCCAAAGTGACTAATTCAGAAGATTCTTCTACTTGAGCTTAAGGCACCTGAATTGATAGAATTAAGTTCATGTTTTTGTTCCAGTGGGCGTACTGGCAGCGTTCAGAGCTCTGACAATATACTGTAGATTGAATTGTCATTTTGTATAACTGCCTGACAATCAAATTGTCTTTCCAGAAACAAGCAGCCTGCCTAAGGTCATTGCTTTCCTCAAAGAAGTGCAAAAATATGTCCAATTCTTTGCAAAGGCACAGCATTTCAGGAAGGGTGTGGTTGCTTCGTCTTTCCTCCCATTAAATATTTCCAGTGGGAAACGTTGATTTATGGTTCCTGGGCAAGGGACAAGGAAAGAGAAATTAGGATAATAAATGTAGAGCTTTATAAGCAGGTGATTCAGTTGATCCTGATGATGCTTTTATTAATTCTCTTGCATTTTTTAAGTGAGAAAATAGTTGTCTAATGTACATGAGCAGCCTTGGTGGCAGGGATCAGATTTTGACCTTCAGGGCAATTGACCTGAATGATTTTGTGTACAGTGGCAAATTTGCTAAGGAATGGGTGGGAATGATGCCTTCAACCTGTTAGCTCTTTCTCCCCACATTAAGGCATATGGTTACAAACTTTCTTGATGCAGAAAGAGCAAAATAATTATTTCACTCGCTGGGTAGGATATAAATATTCGCTTATTATTCAGTCAGCCCTAGCTGAGATAACTTTTAATTATTTGTTTGTTATTGTCTCTGTGAGAATTCTAGATATTAGAACTATCCTCATAAATCATAAGTCACTTATTAAGCCAACAAGCATGTTTTTAGAGGACCAGCTGCCAGCAAATGGGAATTTTTGAGATCTTCAGTGGGTTATTCTTCCTTTGCTCTGGGGTCTGAAATGAAAGCAGCATTCATGTTAGCCATGACAGAAGGCACTACAGGCAGGTGAGGTTGTTTGCAAAGACAGCATCAAGCTAGCAGGACAGAAGAGCCTCACAGCAGTAAGGAACGACTGGATTCTTGTCCCCATAAAAACAGCTAGCAGATGCCTCTCTGTGCTGCTGAGCTTGTCCTATGAATAAGATGTTGCAAGAACAGGGATTTTGCTGCTAACAAAGGAGCACATGCAGAGGAGTGCAGGCACTCCCAGAATCAGTATCTGTAGGGTTTCACAAACTGAGCTCACTATAGTGAAATCTAATGGGCACACTTCATGGCAAACAGGGACTATACAAAGAGATAACTATTTTAAGCGCAAAGTGAATAAGGATTGCATCTTTCAATGTTTCTCTTGTATTAACACTGACTTGATTTATCTGTAACAGGGTAGGTATCATTCTGCATTGTACAAGACAAGTATTTCTTTAGGATGACATACACAACACTTTCAGGAAAGCATGTATATATGCCTATGATGGTTTCACAACAGGAAGTAGTACTGGCAGAAAGTCACCTACATCTTATTGTGGTCTCCTTTCCCTCTGGAAGGGTTACTACATACAAAACACATTGGAAAGGGTTCCTAAGATGTACTACACACTGTACCAGGCATTAGATTTGTATGGGAAAATGTCAGCTGGTCCAGACACAAGCTAGGCCAGGGATGAATAAAGAGCATCCCTAAGGGCATCTTTTATCTCTATTTAAACAGGTACGATCTGATTTGAGAAATGAGTTGTATTCTGGTGCTCAGCGGCAGAAAGCAGAGAAAGTTATTATTCAGAGAATCATAGAATCATAGAATTATAAAATCATAGAATGGCTTGAGTTGGAAGGGACCTTAAAGATCACCAGGTTCCAACCACCTGCCATAGGCAGGGTTGTCGACAACCAGATACGGCTGCCCAGGGACCCCTCCAAGGAGGGAGACACCACAACATTTCCAGTCCACCTCTGCGGGTGCTCAGTCATCTGCACAGAAAATGTGCATCTGATTTTCAGATAGAACATATTGTGTTCCAGTTAATGTGCCCTCAATTGCTTTCTGAGATAAACCCTAGTCTCATGCTAAATTTGGAAGCATTATTTAATTTCTCTAAGTCTCTGTTTTTCCACGTAAATAATTTTTTTTTAGCAGTTTTATTATTTTTATTCGTACTATCTTGTCTAAAATCATTTGTGCTTTACTGATACAATCTGCTTTTTACTGTGGCAATTCCTATTATCACGCAATATAGAGTTATGATTAATTTTATTATATATTTAATAACCTATTATGTTCATTCATATTATGATTGTACTCCAAAACTTCAGTAAAGGGAATGATTGCATTGTACAAAATGCTGTGCAAGTCATTGGTAGATATTTCTTGCATAATATTTAGGGAGATTCGCAAATTAATGTTTTAGGAATAATAACAGGTTTATTGAAATTTATTTATTTATTTATTTATTTCAATTTTGGATGTAAAAAACCACTGTGACCACAGCAAGAGTTACAATTGAACAACAGTTTCCAGAATCGAGTACGCTTGATCCTGGAACCTTTCAGTTACTGGTCAAATTTATCTTTCATCCATCAACTGAAACATTCCTAATCAAACTGTTCAGAATCTTTTTAGGGCTGTTTGACTCATCATTATTCATGAAGGTGAAATCACATCTTATGAAAAATTAGAATGACCTATTTGATAAGTCTGTGATAAAAATGTAGCTGACTACAGCAGCGAGGCAGCTTTTGCACGTGAGAGATGGAAAGAGTCACTTCCTTTCCACTGTCCTGGAAGGTCAAGGAGAATAGGCAGAATCTGAGTTTTATACACATTTCCATTTGGTTTCAATATGGTTTTTGTCTTGTTGAACACTGATATAGACTTGCAAACAAAAATAGAAAAAATAGTTACGTATAGATTAACAAATTTATATACACTGTTTCAGATAAGACAAAATACTACAGCTAGTCAGAGTAACCTATTTAATATCTTCATTGGCTGGTTGGTTTATTTGTTTGTAGTAAAAATTAAAATTACTTCAAGGAGCATCAAATTTCCATTCATTCTTGTGAGTATAGGTCTTTCTTTGTTTTCTTTTCTTGAAGGGGTGCAATATACTTTCAAAGAAAATGATGTTGAAAATTAGAAATAATTTTTCTCTATGAAAAATTGTTCCTCCTGGGAAGAAATATTTTTCCTGCTTTGTAAATGTCTGCTTCTAATAATATATATTATATTAGGCATATACTAATGCTCATATTACTAAGCATATTTAATCTCACTCTAGAAATACTCCGAGCCATCTGAAAGCCATGTAGCCACATAGCCATGGCAAAGGAAAAGAAATTACCTCTGAGAGAGGCAATGTCCATCCCTGTCTCCCAAAGATTCTTTGAAGTGGTTTGTGTACTGAGATTTATTGGCTGAGGGACAGCACGTTAATTTAATGTTAACGTGTTCAAACAATTGCTGGATCCAAATTACCTCTAGCTTATTTAGTTATATTTTGAATCTGTCATGGATTTAAAACATTGTTCCTGATCTCCTAATTTCTACTTAGCCCTAACTGCAAGACCAACTTTATACAAGTTGGCCTTTACATCAAAAATAAAAAATGAAGATGGTTTCATCTGTGGACTCTGTTTGAGTTTTAAAAACTTTTTAACTCCTGGATTATATGTATTTCCCATAGCCAGTTATCTTCAATGTGTAACCTTACTAAGAGCCTTTTGAAATTCAAAGTTGATGGCAACCCCTGTGGTTTGCACATTTCACCATAGCAGGAATAATTTCAGCAATCTATTTCTTTGTTCTGCAGATTCCATCCTGATGCACCTGAAAATATGGTCGCTATCACTGATAGCTTTTTATCTTCCTCTATTATAAAAGAAACAAATGGAACAATCTAGGCTTAAAAAAAAGTGCCGATATCCTAACCCCTGTTTCTGCCTCCCCCTAGCTTCTTTGTTGATCTGAACTTGTGGTGGTTTGTTTCATCTTCTGTCCACCACAATTACGCTCGGAGAAGCTCCTGTGGTTATTTATCTAAATAAAAATCAAAGCCTGCAGTGTAATTCAGTGATCAGTAAGAAGCAGGTGCAAAAATGCAAAGTGCTGCACTGGACAAAAATTGAAAAAAGAGGAATAAGAGCAAGAATAAAAGGAAATGATAAGTATTAGAGAAGTAATTTAACCCACTGTATAATTTATTTTCTATATAGATTTCAGTTTATTTTTTAATTTTTTAGTCTGTCAGCTACAGAGGTAATATTTCAGTCTGAACAATACTTCTATGCTACACTGTTAATTTAGCAAGTAGCAATATTTTTCCTTATTTCAATCACTACCTCCATAAACAGGTGCTGTCTTATCTACCTGCATATTTTTGTCCCTTATTTCTTTTTTCTACTATTGCTATTCTATAAATTCATGCTGATCTTGACTGTCTCTATTATATCTTACTGAAATAGTTTAAATGTTTAGTTGTACCTTAATCTGCAGCTTTTTCATCTTTTGAGTATTTGATTTGTTACCATCTTCAATAAAAGATGAATTAAATTAAATTAAATTTATTCAATCGTTATATCTGAGGGACTGTATTGATATATTATTTATCCTAAACTTCCAACAATGGAAGCACTTGTCTTCCCTCCAGTGTTTGTGTGTTTGTTTGTTAATCTAGCTGAGGCATTTGAAGAGCATTAGAACTTCAGTATATTTATTCTAAAATAATAGCCAGTTATAAATATAGACTTGAGCTGAATAAACTGTAGCTCCTAGTCATCCTTCTTGGGCAAGTAATTTGCACATCTTTCTAACACATGTATGATTTATGTAGGTTTCACAGAATCAATGAATGGTTGAGGTTAAAAGGGAGCTCTGGAAGCCTTTGGTTCAACCTGCTTGAGTAGGAACACCTAGAGCTGTCTCTGTCCGGGACCATGTTCAGATGGATTTCAGGTATGTTCAAGGAATGAGGATTCCACAACATCTGTGGACAAACAGTGCCAGCACTCAGTCACTGCAAAGTACTCAGATACTACTACTTGATATTTGGAACCTCTTGTGTTCCTGTTTGTTTCATTGTTTCTTGTCCTGGCTCTGGGTGTACCACTGACAAGAGATTGGTTCTGTCTTCTCTGCACCCTCCCCTCTTCAGACTCTTATAGACATTGATAAGATACCTCTAAAACTTCCATTTCTCCAGACTGAAAAGACCCATCTCCCACTCTTTCCCCAAAGGAGAAAGAGGAGAGTTGTTCCCATCCCTTGATCCTCCTCTCATAGTAGCCCTTCCTTTTGTGTCTTTCCTAGATATCAATGCCTCTTTTAGTGGCAAGGTCAGAACTGGAACTCCGAAATCTTCCATAAAACATTGCTGAAGCCCGGGGTTGAACCAGGGACCTTTAGATCTTCAGTCTAACGCTCTCCCAGCTGAGCTACTTCAGCTCTCTCTGAACATGCATTTTCTCACACGCTGACGGAACATATGTCTCTTTCGGCCCTTTATCATTCACACTCATTTTGTGGACATGGGACTCCTTTCCTGTTACTAGATAGAAAACTACTGGGGGGAAAACACTGTACCCCACTGAAGTCAGTGATATCAAGTCTACAGCAAGAGGATCTGGTAAAATTCGGCAGACACTAACTTGCAGATAATTCTTTAAACATAACCATCAACACAGATATCAGTCAGAGACATCAACCAAAGACTTAAAATCGATAGGTTTTAATTTCCTATGGAAAAAAAAAACAGGAGAACTGATAAAAAAGAAAATATTTTAAATTTGGAGGAAATTTACCTGGAAGAGATTCATCTCAATGGTTTGGGATAAGGAAGAAGTTTTCTAACAATCTAAAAGAGACTTTCGACACTGGTAGTGTCCCAGATATATATATTTTTTTCCAACTTCGAGCATTATACCCTATTTTGTATGGACTTGTGATCTTTTCCAATAATGATGTAAATATTTTTGTTCTAGGTGTTGAACTAATAATTTTTTTGAGGATTTTCTATCAAACAACTAGAATATTTTGCCAGTGATACTGAAACATATAATTGTCCCATATTCCTCTAGTTATTAACTTGGTAATTCTGCCATTCATAACATAGACCGTGAGCAGTATGAATGATACATGAGAAAGAAAAGAGAGAAAGAAAGTGAAAAGGGAAAAGAAAACAGGGGAAAGGAAAGAGAAATGGAGAGAGAGGAAGAGGGAGATGAAGAGGGAAAGAAAAACAGGGAGAGGTGGAAGGAGAGAAGGAGAGAGGGAAAAGCAAAACATCACTGGTAGATTCAGAGTAAGCTTAAATGAGAGAGAATAGCTCTATTTACTGAAATTACAGGACTGCAGTATTGAACTTGACCTTTTCATGCTTACATTTGTCCTAGATGCCCCTTTGATAATGAAAAGGAGTGACTGCATCAGTAGGTCAGAAGTCTTGGTCAAATATCCTAATATAACTGTTATTATCAAAACAATTATTTAGTCACTGGTTTCATATTCAGGAGCCTCAGTTCCAAGAAGTTCCTGGCTGCAAATCTACAAGAATTATTAATGTCAGTGGTAAAGGACCCTCCCTTTCCCATCCCTACTAACATGGAATGGGCTCTGATTTTAATCAAAGAGACCTTCTGAGGAGGAATTTGTTTCTGGATAGCTTCAGCCTTGGAGAGTTTCAACTAAAATCCTGGAAACAAAGACAAGAATGAGAATTTTGCCAGTAAATATGCTGATGCCTTCATTTCATCTACCTACACTCTCACTATGCTATGAGTTGCATGAAAATCTTAGCTATAACTCCCTCATTACCTCCTCAGTTTAAATGTTTTGAAAGATCCAGTTCATCAACCCAAAAGGCAATCAGCTCAGCAAGCAAAGTGAACACAACAGAGAAATCTATACCCGTTGCTGTGCAAGGAAGAAACACTGAAATTGATTCATTAGAGTCTGCCTTTCTTTTGCTAACCTGCTCCATCAGAAACCACATCCTGTTGAAAGTTTAAAGGAATTCCTGATAACTTGATAAAAATATGGCAGTAGTTCCTTTCTGTCAGCAGATTTAACACTGCAGTTTCACTTTTGCTTCAAGTTCCCTGGGTAAAAAAAATCACCCCTTTAAATTCTTCTCATGTTGGAAGCAGAGGGTCTTAAGACATGAAATCACTTACAGCTGGCCTGAAATTATGTGTAAGATTGCTTTCTTTCAGGAAAACAAACAAACAAATAAACTAACCAAACGGGGGAAAAAAAAAGCAAACCAGCAAAATTAATTCTACTGCAGTCTATTTAGCATTAATGGGCATCAAAGGTGCAGCCTAGGGGCACCATGCATCGTAATATATCATGACCAAGATAATTTATATCCAGATTTCCTGCACTGCAGGAGATCAAGCTGCAGAGAGAAATTTCAAGTTACCAAAGGACATTTACTAAGGATACTAGAAACAGCAGAAGTCCAAGTGCTTATTTACAAACCTCAGAACTCTTTTAGGAGCTAGGCATTTACCTAAGTGTATAACCTCAAAAGAGTCTGCCGAGTTAATGAACTGTGAATAGGTTTTGCTGAGGAGCATGAAGCTTTTCAGATTCAAATTCACTGAGAACAAAACACTCTGGTCCTGATAAATGGACATTCTAAATTAAAGATTGCACCTACTGTGTTGGATCATCAAGCCCATATCCTTCCAGCTCAGTAAAAGAAAATATTTCCAGAAGGTTTTTTTAAAAGGATTAAAACTGCCTATTTGAATGCATGAACTGGTTCTTGACAATCTTACTGACTCACTGAAGAGCCTGTTCCACAGTGCATCAGTTTAGGATTTGTCTGTGACTGAGAGTAGCAGTGCAGTTACTGTGCGTTATGTACACCTATAGCAGTAAATACAAACCCTCTTCTTCATTTCACTCAACCCTCCTGGACTGTGCAAATAGTGCAATTCTCTTAACTGCATTAATCAAACTTCAAATGTCTGAGTCATGTCTGTATTAATAATGTAATACTGACAGTAGCTGATAATTTTATTTCCTTCAGGTTCCCGAAAAGCTGTGTATTGGATTTTCTTGCTGATATATAATAGATGATTTTAAAAATTATTGTAATGTAATTGGTGATCTTCATATGATATTTCCTTCTGAGGCTTCATCCTACAGGTATTACCCATTAAGAACACTCAATATTTAACTCAAATTTGAGATGCTTCTATACAGGGTTCCGTATGTAGAAGTGAACTTATGAATGAGATAACCGAATTCTCATTATAGTGTGTAAAGTTCAGAACAACTGACTGACCATGATGGACTTCTTTTTTCTCTAAGCACAAACAGTGCATTATGATTTTCTATTTGCTAATTTGCTAGTGCTATTTGAGATATCCAAGACATCCGCTTAGCTATCAGATAAGAACAAGCGTACTATGACACTGGAAGTAGATGGAAGTCAGGAGTTATATTGTATCCTTAGGAATCCCAAGCATTTCTGTTTAATGTATAATGTGGTGAATTTCCATCAGAACATAGAGGTAGATATTTACATTTAAACATATTTAACTATAGTTGAATTCCATCTTTCCTCTACAGTAAAAACAATCCTGTCTGAGGATATGTTGTTACATATGCATCTCAGTGTGTGTAATTAAAGTAGAATCAGGTTATGTGTTTTCTTGCAAGCAAGATGAAGTTTCTGAACTATCTCTGTAATGGTGATGTGCAAGTGCTTTACAATTATACACAGACTTCCTTAAGAGGTCAGGAAAGATTCATCCATGTCTGTTATGGTTAAAGAGTTGAAAGGAAATTCATTGCTAGATTCTCTGAACACAGTGATATGTTGAAGTCAGTGACATTCACTTCTTCGGATTACAGGCGTTTTCTCATATAGGCTTTCTAGTACCTCTGTCCTCCAAAATCTCTTTATGAACCTGTTTGACAAACATTTGCTCCTTTCCTGAAGTTCTTGAATTCACTTTGATATTAAAGGTTAGCTTTGTCTCAGAGCTACAAAAAATAAAGCTATTGTTTTAAATATCGTAATGCATCTGGTTAGGCACAGGCCACTCATCATTAAGATTTGGGAACATTCTGCTTGTGTATGTCATCTGAAAAACAAACAGATTGAAACTGAACAAACAAACTGATCAAACAACAGCAAGAAAAAAGAAGAGATGAAAAAGCAAGATGTAGATTTTAGTAATTTAACTCTTGTTCGTCTTCAAGCAGGCTTAATATGCTATAGAACAATCTAGCGACTTGAAATCAGATCTGCCATGAAAACAAAATCAGGTGCACAATGGGCTAAATTATGCTTTCACAAATAAGAGCATTACCAATAGCAGAAGGGGGCACTAGTAACTAGCTGGTATATCTTCTGAATCTGATATATACATTTATGATATGTATTGGAAATAAACATGCACGCACATAGTCTCACTTACAAGCTAGTTGTCTTTCTGACCTTTCTCAAGATCTAGTGGATGTTTTGTGATATGAGTTCTGTCTTCAGCTTTTATTTTTCATAACCAGTATTATTTATCTGCTATACTGTTGCATAAAAGGTAGCCTCTTCAATAGGCCCAGTAGAGCTAATTGTACCCTACAGCAGTTTCCTTTTAGGAAAACGTGATAGCATGCTTTCAGTGATGTAGAAATAAAGTATTACCTTAAAAAAAAATTAAAAATTAAAAAAAAAGCGTTATCTATTCTTTCTTTAAAAGATCAACAGCAGTTCTTACTTTGCAATGAGAGTGATGAGACACTGGAACAGGTTTCCCAGAGAAGTTGTGGATGCCTCAACCCTGAAAGTGTTTGATGCTAGGGTGGATGCGGCCTTTATATACTGGGTGGAAACCCTGCCAATGACATGGGGGTTGGAACTATATGCTTAATGTTCCTTACAACCCAATCCATTCTATCATTCTGTTATTCAGAGCAAAGGGATGACTAACAAAAGGTCTGAAAGTAAAGGCATGATATACACCTTGAAGTGTATGCATCCCATGGGAAGGACCCAACACTTAAGCAGAGGAAAAGCCTGAGGATGAAGAGTGGCAGAAACAAAGTAAAGAGGTAGGGGAGTCAGGAATAAAGGAGTGAAATTGAGCCTGGGAAGAAAGAAGAAGAGAGTGAAGGTGTTTTTAATTTTGTTTTTACTTGTCACCATCTTACTCTATTTTTAACTGACAATAAATTCAATTCATCTTCCCCAAGTTAAGTCTGTTTTGGTCATTGGTAAGCAATATCACTGTCCCTGTCTTGACTCACAGGTTTGTCCGTTGTATTTTCTCCCCCTGTCCTGCTGAGAAGAAGTTTTTCAGGCACCTGGCATCCAGTCAAGGCTAACTCACTACAGAAGGCAACGGATGAGCTAAATTTCTTCTTTTCAAATTTTATCCAGCTCAAATTTTATGTTATCCAATCTCAAGCTATTACGCATTTCTATTGAGAAGTCCTACAGAAATCTTTCATCTCCCAAGTGTCCTGCAATGTAATAAGAAAGGAGAGGAAATGTGCTTTAAAAATTTATATTGAGGGGTTATAGTGGATGACATTGCAATTAGAGGTTAAGGAAATGCTAAAGGCATGTTGTCCTTTTAATGGAAGTTCCAATTCAGATCTTTTTTCTCCCTGGGTAGAAACAGGTACACAGGGACTCCAAAATGGATGCATGCAGAACCTGCTAAATGTGTTTCTAATTGTCTGAGTTTAATAATTGATAATATAGACATAGCTTGCAAATTTTTCTTTCACATAAAAGATAATTGTGTCTGAGTATAGCATAGTCTGAAATTAAATGTGTTAAGTGCTCCAGGGACTAGTATGTACGTGCTATGAAAGATCATTTCTCTTGATCAGAGTAGGCTAGAATCTGTAACAACTTTTATTTATTTGCCTTGTAGTGGCATTCAAAGAGCTAAGGCAGGGCTGATAATACTGGATTATGGGTGCTTTCTATTCTCTTCCTTTCCCATAAGGAATCAGTATAAGCTGTCGTCTCTTTTTTTTTTTCTCTCCATTTGAGAGCTCAGAACAAGACCTCTGGCCTTCCTGGATTCTCCTTCTTAGGTTATCTGTCTTTCTTTTCTGCATGTCTTACTTTCATCCCCTTACAGTGTCTTGCACCTTAGGGAAGTGAAGATGAGGCAAAAAAAAAAAACTGCTTCAGGTTGTCTCTAATTTCTCTTCCAGTACTGTTTGGAGGAAGAGAATGGATTTTTCAAGGTTTTAGAAGAGCAAAGAGCACAGGGCACATGAGGGATGTCTTAGAAGGGTGCAAGATCCTAGAAGGAAGCAATGAAAATACTGCAGGTGAGGTGAGGTAGAAGGACCTAATTGGAAGGACATTTCCAAGAAGCAGAGAGAGGTCGGAGTGTATGAGAAGGAAAGAGTGAAATGTATCCTGAAATATGATAGATGAGCAAGATGAGAAAGTGGGCAAGAGAGACAGGAGAAGCAAGAAGGGAGACAGCGATTAGGTAAGATTTTTGTCTGTATTTTTGACTGTCTTATATGATCAAGGTAGAAAGTATGTCAGATTCTTTATATATTTATACAAAAATAGATTAAATTTATGGGCTAGAAAGGTAATTTGTGAAAAGGGTAGAAGAGTAAAAGGATTGTGAGGTAGAGCAAAACTATTTTTTTCTATACTCCAAGAAGAGGGCATAATCATGCAACAGAAATGCTAAACAGGCATTTCACATTTTAGCAACAGGGACTGTTTTTTTTTACAGAAGTTAATATTACGCTTGAAGAAAAACCTATTTAAAAAACTTAAAATCTAAAGGAATTTCCGATTCTAAGAGCTTTGGATTAGAGCTCAGTGGATTCCATCTGTTGAGATGCAGTGATAAACAGGTAGGCCTACTCTGCCATTGCTATATGGCAAAGGCTGATCATTTTGTCTAATGGTTTGTTGGACATTTACTATTATGCAGTAAGTTTAACAAACAAAACATATACCAATGTCAGGGAGTGACTGGTTGCCAGCTGAATTTAACTCCTTTCATCACCACTCTCTGGGCCTGGCCCTTCAGCCAGTTCTTTACCCACCAAAGAGTATACCCGTCCAAGCCACAGGCTGACAGTTTCTCCAGGAGAACACTGTGGGAGACAGTGTTATTGCAAAGACGTTGTAAGACTATGTTCTTGAACCATCACATAAACAGACAACAAAGGACGCTGGGTTGGATTTTCCTGGCTTTACTTTGTTTTGTAAAGATGCTCTTATGTACTATCCTAAGCAACAAAAATAATGCTCTGCTGACAAAACTGTGACTTTCTTTGGTGTGCCCACATCAAATGCTTGTATGTGTTTGAAATCATAAGCCTTCATCTCCCATTTTAAGGCACAGCAGTCTCTAATGTGTGTGGTCAGGTGTTTGCAATTGCTTTCTTTCAATATAGAGAGTTGGCACTCCAGAAAATTGGACATGAAGTCTATGTACAAGTAAAACTCTGGATAAAAGTGACTCTTCTGTTACATTCCTGAACTAAAACTGGCTTAATGTAGAGAGCTTTCTCATCACTCACTCTCTCTCCCATAGAAATCAAGGAAATTCTGTGAAGCAGAACAAGCAGTATACTGAGAAATAGTAATAATAATAAATAATACAAATAAGAATAATCTGTAAATCTCTTTTAAATCATAGATTAAAGACAATCATGAAAATAAAAAATTAGAATGAAACACACAATGATTAACTTGAAAACAAAAAGTACTCAAGAAAAGCACTTTTCTAGTGATGAGCAAATCCAAGTGCAATTATAGTAATATAATAAAGGACACTGCTGACTGCATAGATTTTGATAGTGAAGATAAATGACAGTTATGCACACGATGATCCTAAAAGTTGGCTAAAGATGACTACCATATTACAGCAAAAATAGATGGTTTTTCAAATGATTCATTGATGACAAAGTAAAGCAGTTATTAAAGCAAATCTAGAAATGTTTGCCTTATATTAAAGATATGCTCAAAGTTTGTGAAAGCTTAGTAATTGGTTAATCAATTCCTGTCTAAGAGGTCTGTAAGTTCATGATAAACCTTATTTACACTCATCTATATGTTCTTTAATTAATGGATCAGGATCAGTATGTGCATTGTTAACATATATTAAAGGAATGATTGTTATTAGTCTTTTCTGTATTAACTTCTTCTGTCTGCTTCATAGAGTAAGGAACATTGGTGTGAAGTGGAAACAAAAATACATTTAGAAATGTTCCCAGTGATAAATGAAAACAGAATTAACAAGACACTTGAGAATGTGGAAAAAAAATACCAAACCACTTTGCAGTTGCCTAAATACTGACACTGATGAACATTAATGTTAATTGTGGCTAGCCTGCTCACACTCGTCATCTTTCCCGAGTAACTAAGTATGAGCACATCTTAGTTTGGAGAACGGGGAAAAAGGAAAATGCTTTTAAACTCCCTCTTTCTCCATGGGTGTTATGGCTTCAACAGACCATTATGATCTTTAGATTAAAAAAGACCTCTGTATCATTGTGTGTCCAATAAATTATTCTGCTTCTTTTTTGATATAGTAACTTTTATTTCCATTCTTGAATTAGTCTTAAAGGCTGACAGTCTTTCAAAGTTCAGTACAGATAATTGTTGCATTGATTCAATGTTATAAACTCTTTAAATTATTACCCTATATTTTCAATTCCATTGAAATCAACTCCCAGTGCATGAGGTCCTGTTTATACGAATAAGTGTATAGAGTGAACTAATGGGTGAAGTGTTGAACATAGGTAATAAGCTTGTAAATAGTCAATAGAAACTCTTCCTACCGGAATGGCCATGAAGACCAGTCTTTTTAATGTAGTTAAGACATTCAAGAGAATTTTTTGTTTGAACCTAAGGTGAATAAGCAGCACTGAGGTTTTACATGCTAGAGTGGTCATGTAGAAGCCTGGCCATCCTCCCCTATGGGGATAGGCTGAGGGAGTCGGGGTTCTTCAGCCTGGAGAAGAGAAGGCTCCGGGGAGACATTACAGCAGCCTTCCAGTACCTGAAGGGGGCCTACAGGAAAGCTGGGGAGGGACTTTTGATAAGGGCATGTAGTGACAGGATGAGGGGAAATTGCTTTAAACAGGAAGAGGGTAGATTTAGACTAGATATCAGGAAGAAATTATTTATCGTGAGGGTGGTCAGACACTGGAACAGGCTGCACAGAGAGGCTGTGGATGCCCACTCCCTGGAAGCATTCTAGGCCAGGCTCGATGGGGCTGTGAGCAACCTGGTCTAGAGAGAGGTGTCCTTCACTGTAGCAGGGAGGTTGGAACTACATGATCTTAAAAGTCTCTTCCAACTCAAACCAGTCTATTATTCTATGATTTTATGAAATATACAGTGAATTTGTGTACATTTAGCAAATATATATATATGTATATTTGAGTTTCTGTGTCGTGAGTAATTCTCATCTTTAAATATTGCTTTTAAAGCTACTTGGGACTACAAGTTACCAAATATTTCACAGAAAAAGATTTTTATGTGTGTGCTCAAATTTGAAAATGCTGAAGCATTTTATTGTGATCAAAACATATATTTAGTCTTTCATCTTTTAAGTGATTCTTTACTTAGGATCTGGTCCAGGCTCTTTATATCATATTCCCTTATTAAAATGTAGATTCTTTCTGGATTATCCCTTCCAAGGCTGAATGTGAGATTGTGAGAGCCTTTAGTTTTTTAAAAAAAGATTCTTGGTGCATTCTTCTTAATTTATTTTGGAATTCTTGGTCATGAAAGAGTATGAAAGCATAGTTGAAACATACCACATTTGCTTTTCTACATAGTAGAGCCTAAAATTTCAAATGACTTGAAATTAAATACCTTATTTTCATTATAAAGTAATTTAGAATATTTGTATGTTCATTTATTGTTGTAAAATATCAACAAATAAAATAGTTCATTTTGGTATTTATTCTGCATTTTCCAAGCTGAAAATGTGTTTTCTTCTAATAGACATAATAATCACACAGTTGGATACAAAATTTAATATCATATAGCTGATACTTAGACTCATTTCTAATGATGTGTTCGGATAACAAACATGCCTAACAATCCTTAAAACAGAATTTCCATCAGGAATCTGCAGTGGAATGTAATGATGCATACTAAACATGGCTTCTTCACTGTGGATTGAATAACAAGGTCTACCTGAAACTGAAATGGTTTTCTTTGAGGGCGGAATAGTGTATTATAAGTTATGTTAGCAATGTGATTTTTTTTTTCCAAAACCTAAAATCTGAGCATTTAAAGTTTAAGATCTATTAAAAACAAAGTGACTTGACATAATCCTTGTACAAATTCATCCATTGAAAAAAGAAAGTTCTTGTGTTCACATTTTGTTTTAGTCTAATACTTTCACAGCATTATTGTTGTGACATCTGAATGCCATATGCACCAATGACCATTAAGTTTTACTTTCATTCCTTGCTTCAGTAACACTCCTAAAGGACCTGTAAAGGAAAGAAACAGTGATTTCACAAGCAGTTTATAATATGATATAGAGTAATAAAAATATTTGATTATCATGATAAATCTACAGCAAAAGTGTTGTAATAAATGGTGTCTACTGGCTACAGCTGAAATATTACTCAGTTTCTCATTTGAATCTTAGAATTGCAGAATCATTTAGATTGGAAAAGACTCATAAAATCACCAAGTCCCCATCACCTAATACAACCAACTCCACCAATACAACATGTCCCTAAGTGCCACATCCACACATCTCTTAAATGCTCCTTGCACAAACTGAGGCCATTTGCTCACATTCTATCACTTGGCAGCTGAGAAGAGATGACACCCACCCCATCGCAAACTTCTTTTAGGCAGTCTCACCTCAGGTACTGCGCGCAGATTTGGGCACCACAATGGAAGAAGGATATAAAACTCTTAAGAGTGTGTCCAAAGGAGGACCACAAAGATGGTGAAGGGTCTGAAGGGCAAGGTGTGTGAGGAGCGGCTGAGGTCTCTGGGTGTGCTGGGCCCAGAGAAGAGCAGGCTGAGGGGAGACCTCAGAGCAGCTGCAGCTCCTCACAGGGAGCGGAGGGCAGCGCTGAGCTCTGCTCTCTGTGACCGTGACAGAGCCCGAGGGAATGGCATGGAGCTGTGCCAGGGGAGGAGCAGGTGGGGGTCAGGGAGAGGTTCTGCACCAGAGGGTGGTCAGACCCTGGAACAGGCTGCACAGGGCACTGTTCACAGCCCCGAGCTGCCAGAGTTCAAGAAATGTTTGACAGTTCTCTCAGACATAGAGTTTGAATTTTGGATGGTCCTGTGTGGAGCCAGGAGTTGGACTCAGTGATTGTGGTAGGTCCCTATCAACCTGGGACATTCTATGAATTTCTGATTGCAGGATAAGTTAGTAATTGCAGAGAGTTACTAGTTCTCCACTCAGACTCCTTGCGAGAGGAGACTAACCAGACCCAGTTCTCTCAGGACGTTGTGATGGGTAAATAACATAATCTCCACAGATTACAACAGAACCCTAAAGAAAATCAGCCTACTCCTAGTCGTGAATAACAAACAGTTTTCATTTTCAGACTTCGCATCCACATTTCAAATTATTTATTCAAACAGAAACACCAAAAACAAAACTAGAGTAACTGCCCAGTCAAATCCATATTCTGACCTCTACAAACTGTCTTCTAAACCAACGCTGGTTTGCATAGGAAAGTTATAAGCATAGTGATGCTTTACTTTAAATTATTTACAAGTTATAAAATATGATTAATAATACACAGCACTTACATCATGTATTATCAAAGACACTGGAAGTAGCTAATCCACTTAAACAGCAAGAAAAACTGATATTCAACTGGAGGAGGCAGATACCAGCTGTCTCTGAGAGAAGGCAGTGGAGAAACTGAAAAAAAAACTAAAAAATAGAAGGGTATACTTATGTAATCCATCATCCCACCGGTGGAAAGGCTTCAAAGAATTCCTGATATACATTATTTGCTTTTGTCTCAGAAAAATACTGAGAGAGTTAACATTTGCTCTCTGTGTACGAATTCAGCCTGTTACGTGTGGAAGGAATATAGGTAAACTGGATTTTATTCATACAAAACACTACAATTCAGGAAGATATATAATTCTCAGTAGACTGTAAAACATTCTGCTTTTCAAAGAGGCTTAAAATGCTGATGAATGCAAAAATATGTATTGTCATATACAATGTGACATAATGGAGTTGCAACACGCACAGTAATTTTAACTCTGATAAAAAACATGGCAAAACTTGTACCTTCTTCTATGCTTGCACAAACTGTATTCCAGCCAGTATAGACTATGCTTTTCAGTCTTAAGCAGAATGACAGAGAAATGTCACCAACCATGCAGATGTTCATTAATGTACAGCTAAAGCCATTGCTTCGCAGCCTAGTAACAATGCAATGCAAAAATGAGACATCTCAAAGACTGTTTAATCCGACAAGCACGTCGACCAGGAGCTGTAGTTAAAATAAACAAGCAGTTCATTAGTTTGCTATTGCTGGTTCTAAATGTATAAAACTCTTCAAGAAAAAACAAGGCACAGTAGTCACAATCTGTTTAGGTCTGCTGAATCCAATCAAAATGGTTCGGAGAGTGCATGTTGGTGCTGTGAGACTGAGGAATGCAAGTGGAGACACAGGATCTGAGCAACCCTCCACAGCCTGTTTTGAACCTGTTAATGTGTTCTGTGCACTTAATGGCATCTTATAAAACATCTGGTCTCAAACGCTCAAATATTGATTCAGTATATGGAAATCTGGTATTACAGTACTGTTGTTTCTAGGAACAGCTTATATAAACAGATCTGACATGATTGTGCCATATGGCTTTATTTCTGGAGTGCTTTGACTACATTTTTTAGGGGGAGGGGTGTGATTAATTGGAGTGATTTATAGGTCCTCTCATTTCCTTCAAGGTGGATGATGACTAAGTTGTAAAAGCCACAAATTTTGGTGTCCAGGTTCATAAGGGTTTGCAGTTAATGGTCAACCAAATGACAAATCTCTGCTGTGCATTCACGTGTGACTCCAGTGAGTGGGTGATAACACCTAAATTCTCTATAGAGTACAAATGTGCAAGCTGAAAAGGAAGTATGTTTTATAGGTTCTCTGTGCTTTTACCATGCCACATTTACCCCACATTAGTGAAGGCAAATACGGGGAAATGAGAGGTTTTGAAGAAACAAATATGTTGTGGTCCTTTTGCAAACACCAGTAACAGCCTGAATATTGTACCTGTGTAAAGAATGAAGCTGCAGGCTCCAGGTAAGGTTTAAAGTCTAAGGAATTTTGTCCCCTTGAAGATGCTGTTTGTCCTGACATTCCTTCCTCACTAGCCTAACTCTACGGGGATGAATTGCAGGCTCTGCCACCTTAGGCTGTCTCACAAAACTGCCATCTTTCTATCAAAAATTTTGTTTGGCTCCGTAAGTTATTCACACCAAAAAATGCTGTTTCATCATTTGGTCAAACTGGACGATAAACGGGGATGCACAGAGTGTTGTGGATGCTCCTATGTGACATGACCTAGAGCATGGATAATTTGATAAAAAGTGCTAAAGATGTGTGCAACTACTGGACTGGCTTCCTCCCTCTTGTTCATTTTGTTTCTGTTATGAGTATCTGAACTCTGAAACAACATTTAATTCAACTGCTTTTGACCTTCTCCCTATTCTCTTCCTGTTTTTTTTTGCTTACGTAGCTTTGTGGGTGCATTTCATCTCCAAGCTTCTGCTATAGAGTCAACAGAGGAGGCAAGAAGACAGTAACCGTCCGGTAGCACAGGAGAGCCATGGCTGTGCAATACTCTTCTTATTCACTTTACAACTAAACTGTCACTTTACACATTACAACTAAACTATCTCTGCACCAGTTTTATACTTTTGATTATTTACACTGGACCTATTATTGAAATATACAAAATAGTCTTAATTGTTCATCATTTCATGCTGTTAGAAACTAGGCATTTACCTATTTACCTGCTCCTGTCTATGAAGTTTTTCCGAAATATCAAATGTTTTGATGGAAATCTTTAACTATAAGCAGTTTCCAACACTTAAACAGAGCATTTCAGTCAGCTCAGTGATGCATTTTTGTTACAGTGAAGCCTGTTACTTGTCTTTCCTTGGAGTGAGGGATTTATTTAGTTGATGCATTATTTTAGTGTCTATATTTTGCCTTTCTTCCATTAACCCTTTGTATGGCAAACAGGTATACAGATTGTAAGGTAAATAGGTGTACGGCCAGAGAGCTTACCCGTATCACCTGTGCCCCTGCGGCTGACTCAGCACTTGCCTCAGGTGGTCAATCAGAGGTTCAGGCCATGATTCAACAGTTCCCATACAACCCTTTCCTTGGGGAAATATTTCTTCATGTGGTGTTTTATGTTGGTTTCTTTTTTGTTTGTGTGTTTGTTTCATGTGGCTTAGTTGGTTTGTTTGGTTTGGCTTTGTGTCATATTTTGTTTATTTCTTTATTATTCTTAGTTTTGTTTTTTCTCAACTACTACTGTATATTTTTCAAACAGAAGTGACAAAGGATGAAAACAGAATTAAGTATGAAATGGTACTTGGCTTATAAATGTCACTATGGATTTTAGAGTTTCCCGTATTTCTGAAGCATGCTCCTCCTCATAGTTCAATCATAAGTTTCTTAAACTAATACTAATATATTCTAACACTTCTAAGGGGGCGTGATACATTGAACAGGTATTGTAATGCAAACAAAACTGTCAGTGATTTATAGGCTGGTTTGGCCCAGTTCTGTGATTAGCGGGGCAGAGGGATTTGCAAATCCACACCTCCAGAAAGGGGAAACAGGGAACCCCAAAATAATTAAAAACAGTGGCAACAATCTAAGGGGAAATAAACTAATTTACTAAATATGGTATTGGAATGCAAACTAACACAGTATAATACAACACACTACCATAGAACTAGAATTGAAGCTAATAAATCAAATATAATGAGGTAAAGAGTGTCTGAAAGCTGCCGGCCTTACACTAATGCTGAGGTGAGGCATGAGGTTGGGACAAGCAGCAGGGATGAGAGAGAAATGAAAAAGCACAGGTCAAGTGATCTAGGAAAGCTTATATCCCCCAAACTCCTTTGGGTATGTAGCTCTTCTTCTCTCCCAAACAGATGCCCAGAACTGGATCATTAACTAT
>JANHGO010001343.1:0-34761 GCA_024606505.1 Aquila spilogaster
ACATCCCTGGGATAAGAAACGGGTTAAAAGCTACAGGACTACTGGTAGTTATTGCGGATTCTGTCTGATTAGAAAACGAATTAGGACCAGGCTTATCTTCTGAGAGAGTTTCTTTTTTCACATCCTGGCTACTCTGTTTATCCTCAGTAGCTTTCTCTGCGTTGGCTGTACCACCACTTTTTGTTGTGCTTGTTAACGAAGTTGGAGCAGTCGCAGTACAAGTAGTTGTCATGGGGGGGTTGAGAAGTCCTCCAACGCCAAACATCTGTGGTACGGTAGCCATGCCCGGCAGCATCATGGGCAACATACTCAGGGTGCTTTTCACATCCTCGCCGGCAGGCACTGCTGCAAATCCAGCAGGAAACCCAACCAGCCCGGTCAGGGGGATCCCTTGCATGTTTCTCATGTTCTGAAGTCCTACTAGATCCATCCCAGCAATCAGTCCGTTCATGAACAATGGTCCCATTCCAGAAGAAGAATCTGCTACAACGCCAGGGCCTTTAATGAGTTCGCTTCGGGGCCTTCTCCCCCTCCGGCGGGGCCCCGTGTCTCGGAGCACAGGCTCAGTTAGGATGCGATTGAATTTGCTTTCTGGTAAGTAGCCCTGAAAATGAAACACACACAACAGAAACACCTGACAGTTATTACTGCATCAAAGGAGATCTGGTTTTTCTGTGCTTGCATCTGCATCCCAGATGGTGTCAGCACAGAAATATTTGCCTACATGATATGGAATTTGAGAGGTACGCACAACTTTTCCCCAAGGGATGCTGCCAAATGCAAACCACCCTCTCTCTGCCCTGGCATGATACTGCAGCGTCAAAGTGCACAGGGAGGAAAGGAGGAAGCACATTTTTACCCCACATTTTCACCCAAGCCCTCAGCTTTGGCTGTTCACAACCTGAGAAGCACCGGGGCAGCTCTGTGTCAGATGGCAACTTATCTCCCTTCCCAGCTTTAATCGTGGCTTCAGCAACAGGTGACAAATCATGTCTTTTAGCTGTGAAGGGCCAAATTTTCAATGCTCTGCAGGACAGCAAAGCTGCATGGGATGACACACAGAGTGGACATGCTGTCTGAGGAGCACCCAGTTAGAGCTTCGCTGAGATGCCAGGAAGGTTCTTCTGAGCATTCAGATACAGGACCAAAACCTAGCAGCCACAACTGGGCAAGACTGTCCAATTACGGAGAGCAGTATGTGTGGGATCCATAGTGCAGTTTAAAACTCCATTTTTCAGCATCCTCATCACAGACATTTAAACATTTCCCTTTGTGGATCCCTTGAGTTTCAGTATTGCTGCTCTTCGAACTGTTTCCAATAATAGATTTAGGTAGGAAAAGCAGAAACTTGAATCAAATGACCCTGGCAGTCTGCACAGCACAGCTACTGCCCAAAGAGGGAAAATCTTCTGCTCTGCTCCCGCTGGCACGTGGGAAAACCTGCGTGGGAGCATGACCACGCCTGGGCTCTGCAGGGCAGCTGACCCCACGCTCCCGCCTGCCCAAGCGCCCAGAACGGCCAGACGTCCCTCCGCATGCACGTGCCAGGACGGATGCGCACTCACCAAAAGCAAAGTGCTGATGGGGCTTGGGGGCGCGAATGCTAATGGGCATGCAGCTGCCAAACCAGGGTGTGTGAGCGGGTGCCTGGGGCAGTGGCCAGGCACACAGCTATTCCTACCAGCAAAGAAACCACCCCCTGCAAACGAAGGTAAGGAAGAACTGCCAGCTTGCACGGGTGCTGGCCGCCCAGACAGGGCGCTGACGCCAGCCTGGACATGGAGCTGGGCCAAATCTCCAGTGCTAATTAAAAGCAAATTTGAGAGCAGTACAAACCTCTAAGCCAATTGATTCCCCCTCCAGCCCTCTGCAAGGGTGTCACACAAACCACTGCAGCCAGAAACACAGGGAGCAGGCGAGAGGGACCGCGGGGAGAAGTCTGGATAAGGCCAGCCCGCAGGGCAGGGAAGGGCAATCGATCTAGCAGTGCCCGTGTGCTAGGTGGGAGAGAGTGCTCCTCCTCGGCAGGCTCTGCCATGCACCGGGGCAGGGACTGGCGTGATGAACAGGGTGAATGAACGCGGCGAGGCTCGGCTCCGTCCTGTCCCTCTCCCTGCCAGTGTCTGAGCCTTCAGGCCTGGTGACCTGCAGGGCCTTTAGCGGGCCCAGGGTTACACAGACAGAGTTTGCAGGAGCTGATGAAAAGCCTCAGCTGAGGGTATTTTTGAAAATTTGACCTGCAAAAATGTGTTTTGTCCACTCCCTGCCATCCAGCACCCGAGGTGGCTTACTGCTCCTAGGGTGTTTCTCTTGCCCCTGCTATTTCTAAGCATCTCGAGGCTTTCTGGACAGTCACCCTGAGCGGCTGAGACCTGTTCCCAGGGTGCTGACCCCCTTCTCTCCTACCCCTGGCCGCACTGCTGATCTGTGGCATGCGTCCAACCTCCCTCTCTGCCACGTGAGTGCTCCCCGTGCTGCCAGGCCTGCAGCTATCCCCTCCCCCATGCGCAGCTGAGGTCCTGCCTTGCAGCTCCCAGATCCTCACTGGAGAAAGGTTGTGGGGATGGGGAGGGGAAAGAAAAGATGACATGATACAGATTTCTCCAAAAGCTCTAACTTACTGAAAGCTTAACAATGTCAGCCCAGTCAGCTGCAACAGCATACTCCAAGTTTGCATCAAGCCACCTTGGCAACTCCTTCAATGCTGGTGCCGTGGCTCCCCCTAACTATAAAACACAGCAGAAGGATGACCTCTATTGCAGAAAGAGTTACGTAAAATAATACAAGAAATACGATTACACTTCTCCTAGCTCCTTGCTTTGGGCTGCAATTTGGCTGGGGCAGACACTCCTCCCTTGCTACACATCTTTGCAGGACTCAGTATGTGCCTGCTGCCTCCAGACACACAGTTCAGGGAGAAGAGGCAAGTTCAGCCTCTGTGGCCTGTCCCATCGCCCTCCCCTTGAACAAGCAATGGGGATAGAGCTTCTGTAAAAGCCATGCTCAGAACTGGACAAATCCACCAATTCACCCAGGTCTCCAATGGCCATTGTGGGTGTAACAGAGGGAAACACAGATGTGGCTGAAACAGCCTCTTTCTGCCTTACTCTTTAGTTTTGGTTTTAGATGTGATTAATATCCCATCACCTTCTGACCTAGTGCAGTCCTGGGTGTGTTTAAGAACTGAATTTGGGTGGAAAGTATCCCTGAACGTCGCTTCTCATTCAGAGAGGTGAACATCAGTGCACTGGAGATTAAACTGCAGACAAGTAAATCTATGCTTCTTGCTCAGTAAGCAAGAAAAAGCCCTTCAAACCCTCCACTTCCTGCATGCCCAGCACTTGGATGGGTATTCATATGCTCTGCCTGCACCTCATAAGGAGGAACAAAACAAAGATATTTGCTTGGCAATATTACAATTTGTGGCATATTGCAGTGAATTCAAGTGGAACAATCAAATCCGGAATGGGAAGCACCCAGCCAGGGCTGTGCTGATGGTGGCTTTAAAGCCAAAGCCTGAATCCCTTTGCCACTGTGGGGTCTGTGTACCCTGGCAAGGGTGAACACTCAGACTTTCCTTACTTCACACAGAAAGTTATTTATTTTGCGGGTTTGTGTCCCCTTGGGCACACACGTGTCACAGGATAGCATAGATCAGTGACGTGTTCAGATTTTTGTCCCATCCATAGGCTCCTCTGGATTAAATCTCCCCCCAGGTGAGCTCAGGGGCTGCTAAGCATTTCAAGACACCAAGGGCAGAGCACAGAACAGGCCTTCGCTTACCCGCCGTCCGGTACCCTTATGTACCACAGGCACCCGCTCCTCTCCTGTGAGTGAGTTAATGTCCAATTTGCTGGGGTCCTTGCAGCGTTGCCTCCTCTGCTTGGGCTTGTCTGAAAAATTCTGCAGTGCAAACAAGACAACGTTAATGAGACTAGATGGCTTAATAAGCCTGGATGGCTACAAGCCCTGCAGGAGAGCAGCACAGATGAGCTCCCAAGGGACAGAGGGTCCCTGCAGACTTGGGTGGGAGCAGTGTGAGCAGCACAAGCTGGCCTCTGCCACAGGGCCAGCTCTCAAATGAGCGCAACTGATTTTTGTAGGTATAAAGGAGTTTTCAGCGTACCCTACTTAGACTGCTCCAGCCCTTTCTAATTCCCCTCCAATCCTAAAACTGTAACATTTGTATACGTGCATCTGTAAACGGGGAGCTAACTACAAGTAGGAAAGAAAGACAGAACAGGTCTGTGTGTGCCATCTCATGTCAGTCTGATACAGCTACCCACTTCTCGCCAGCTCATCTGTGCTTTGTTTTGCTCCTATCTGAGCTGCTCCCACTGCAGAGCTGCTGCACCGTGTTTCTTTGGGATCAGAGCCTTTCAGGACCACAGCCTACAGAGTTACAGCTGAGTTGTTGCTGAGTTGTTGCACACCCACTGCGTGCACCCAGTCCTGGCATCAATGTGCCTGCAGGGATGTAGCATTATAATGAACTACTGCAGGCTCTGATTCCTGAGAGTCAAAGAAAAGACCCTGAGCTTGGTCTGTCCTTCAACAAGCTGAGCTACTGCAGTACCCCAAAGCAGCTTTCAATCCATCCTACTTGGAGAGAGGACACCCGCCCTGACAGGGGGACATCCTGCAGGGCTGGCCCAGGGCACTGGGGGCTTGCTGGGAGCAAGAGGTTTACCAGCGGCATGGCCAGACTGGGCAAGCTCCAGTAAGTCCCCACAGAAGGCAAGGATGATGGAAGGGAGTGGGAAGGCACCTCCGCGCCTGCTCCACCATCTGACTGCTTCTTGCAGTGTTCCTAGGAGTCTGGCCTGGGGCACAGAGCTGCATGTATCTCTCGACTTTGAAAAGCAAGGGCCATCCTGCCTGAGCAAACACTGGGCTCCTCATCTCTCATCTCTAATAAGCTCCAGAACACTAATGGCTTGCCTGTACTCCAAGCTCTAGGGGATCTCTGCCTCAGGTACACAATGCTCCAGGACCAAGATGCACAGTCTTTTACGTATTACCACCACATTTCTTCCTTCTCTGTTTTACAGCCTGTGCTCTGCCTAGCACATGGCCTAATAGGCTAAATAAGCTGAAACCTGGAGCAAACCAACCTGTGAAAACCAAGAGTTGGATGCTTATGAGATGGCAAAAAGAATCAGATAGACTTTGCACCCCACTCTCTGCCACTCTGCTTTCTGACGGTGCCCACGCCCATGCAACCGCAGCCTTTGCAGCCTGCAACACAGCCGCCAGTCCAGTTTTTAAAGCGAGGAGGTTTCTCTTGTCTGGGAACCTTATTTAATACAACAGCACTGCCTAAAATGACCACAGGTGAAAGGGAGCAACACAGACAGACCTTGAGCATCCCATATCCCTTCTCCCATTTCTCTCCCCATCCCTGGTGCTTCTGGAAGGCATTGGACTAATAGTGCATTGGGCAGATGGATGCACTGGAGCTGGAGAACAGACCTTGGGGCAGGAGGACACAGCTCAGCAAGTGCTTTTCACTGCTGTACAGGGAACTGTGCCCACCTCTGAAACATGTGATGAACCTCCCAAACAGCCCTGATGACCACCACAGGCCATGGTACAGGGGAAAAGGCTGCATTTTGAGACACTTCGTGGAAGCCCTGAACTCAAGAGCAACCGCAGAAAACCTAACACAAAGGGCAACATACAAGGCAGACACACACACACATGCCACTGAAGGCCACCCTTACTGTGCCAAAGCCGGGAACATCAAGTGTGTAGTCAGACTGCTGACGGAGCCAGTCAAGGAGACTCTTATTCGGGACAGCCTTCTCTGCTTGGCTGCCTGCAGCTGGGACTGGCTGTGGAGTTGAGGTAGCAGCAACCGGCCCATCAGGGAGGGGACTGTTCTGGGGGGGCTGCGGCTGGTCTTCCTGAACATCCTGATGTAGAGGGAGGAGCAGGGAGAGCCCATCAGCAGCATGTGGTGATGCATGCGCACCCAGGTAAGCAGATGTCCCAAAGCAGGTCATCTGCTCCCATCACACAGATTAATCCACATATTCCCAGTGCCTGTTCCTTAAATCACCACCCACCACTGCATTACACTTCCACTCAGTCCCCAGCACTGGTGGCGTGGAGGGCAGAGAGAGCTGGGAGATGCTTCTGAACTCACCTGGAAGCACCCTAATCACCAGGAGGACCAACTTCCCCCCAGATCACTCCTAGAAGTGGTCTAGAGGGACTGGTCTTGCTCCCAGAGCCCTGCCCTTTGAGTGGATCCCAGGGTAGAAAGAGAAAGGGTGCAGCAGGCTCTTGGCCACAGCTCCAACTCAGTCAAGGACCATTCCTCATGTTCGCTAACCCTAGACACCCCCTGAGATGGGACAGCTGCTTCTGATAATGCTTAGCGGGACTCAAACACTCCAGGCAGAGTGCTGCAAGCCAGAGGGAAAACTTCCCTTCCTCCCTGGAGTAGTATCTGCTCCTGCCTGCTCCAGCACAGGCCAAGGTGTCCTGGAGGAGGTCCCGCATTGTCATGGGCAGCAGAGCTTGTAGGGGAGAGCTGGACTATGAGACAAATCGTGCTGACTCCATTGGGGCCATATGAAAGGAGGGAGCATAAACCCACCTGCAGCCTGGTTGGAAGAGGCCTCTCCTTCACAAAGATTAGGTCCATCCCTTCTACATTTTTTCTCCTGCCCCGCCTCCTTCTCATGGCAGCATCATCTCTTCGGAGGCTGCCATTTACAATTTGTCCTGTGACAGGATGGATTAATCCTGCCTGGAGGATGCCAGACAAGTCCATGCCCAAAGAGCCCTGGAGGGTGTTCACGGTCCCCAATTTCGGCATGTTTGTGTTTAGGGGGAAAGGAGAGGAGTTCCCCGGGGACCCATCAGAGGCTCTGGACAAGTCCACTGCTGCATCGCGCCAGCCATTCAGCACAATGGGTGGATGAACATGGGTTGCTGCTAGCTGCTCCAAGCTCCTCTGTTTGGCATCTCTCTCCATCTCGAATTCATAGAGCCTCCTGTGCTTCCGCTCGTCCTTTGCAAAGGCAGGGGTCAGGAAACCTTCCTGTGTGTATCAAAGCCACGGAGAGGGTTACAGCTGCTTGTGCACTGCCCAGGGACCACAGCTCTTCAAACCAACACAGCTAACGGTCAGGCTCTTCTGCCTCTCCACAGGAGTCCCAAAGGATGCCCTTTCCCTGGGCATATCAAAATCACACCTCTTTCCCTGTGTGGGGATGGTGCAGGAGCACCCTCACATGCACTTTGATTTCCCAAGGTGCTATAGCCCTGGGTGCTCCACCAGCTGCTGGGCAGCCAGGCTGGGGTCTCAGGCCAGCAGCTTCTGTCTCTGCGCTGTGTCCAACAGTGAGAGGAGATGAGAGAGAGCAGGTGACTGATGGGGCAGTGCCCTCTCCTGCACCCTTTCCTTTGGGACACCAGGGCAGTGTCCCCTTTTCCCCCTGACCATGCTGGGTGCTCCAGCGCTGACTCTGGAAGCACCTCTACAGCCGCAGAGGCTGCAGAGCTGCTGCAGAACAGCCACCTTCCCAGGAGGGGACCGGGGCTGGTGGGGGGTTGAGAGCACGGGCAGCTCACCAGGAGCCCTCAGTGGAGGGCACCAAGTGGCTTAAGCCATGTGTTAGACACCACAAGTGGCACGAAGAGGCAGTGAAAAGCCAGGCCCCCCTTAGGAAATTCCTGAGCACTTCTGGGCAATGCTTCACCCCAGACTCTCAAGCCTGCCCTGCCCAAGGGCCTCCCTCACCTTTTGTACCTGTGAGATTAACACCCCGTTATTGAAGCTGGGATCGGGGGCTTCTGACTCGGCAAAGCTGTTCCTGCTGCTGGCATTGGTGGCTACTGCTGGAGCTGTCAGCAGGCTTTGTGTCTCAAACTGCTGGCTGGAGCAAGGCCACTTGCCCTTCAAGATGGCATGGCAGATGTTGTCAATGCGGTTGATGATCACACGATCCTGCGAACAGAATTGGATGGTGGCAGGCTGGGACTCAAATGACTGACTCATGTATGTCACTTCAGGATTTAGACAAACCCAGCCCTGGTGACCTCAGCTCGGTGGGGAACTGCTTTGGGGCAGGCGTGTCCATGGCACGGGTGCTTGGGAAGAGCACCCCAGCTAGAGCATCTGTGGGGAGTCGTGTGCAGAGGACCAGGAGGCAGACCTGGTGCTGTGTGAGCCACTGCTGGTCAGGACTACACAGTAACACTTGCAATACAAACAGTGTTAATTTTAAACTCACCTTAGGCCATTCAGAGAAGGAGTAAAGTGTCTTCTCCTGCAGCAGCTGGGCTATGGTCGGTGCCCGGGCATCCTGAAGCTCATCGATCTCCCCAGGCAGGACAGAAGCAGAACTCTTGCTCTCTTCCTCCAAGTACTTCTCTGGACCATCTGGGAAAGCAACAGAGAATAGAGCCCATCACCTCCCTGACTCTCTTGCCCTCTCGAGGCAGGAGCAACTCCTCACACCTTCCCAACCCAGCACCCAGCTGGCTCCACAAGGGTCCCAATCCCCAACCAGCCACCAAGTAACGCAGCAGCCCTGGGTCACGGCAGGCAGCCCACACTGCTCAGGAAGGGCCAGCACTCACCTGGGCTGAGTCTAGGGGGTTTGTATTGCAGTCGTCCCCATCCCTCACCATTCCCATAGCCCAGGCGGGCAAGGAGGAGAACACATGCCTTTCCAGAAGGAGCTGCTCACCAGGCAGTGCCCTGTGCCAGGAACGGAAAGGCACCCTGCATTCCATGGGATGCTCGTGGCAGAAAGGCTGCTGGGGCTCATGGTAGGGGGTTCTGGCCAGCCCTGCTGGCAAATGCAGCCACCAACCCTTTGTTCCCCAAGCACATCAGCTAGAGGGACCCAGCTCCTGCAGAGGGGAGGCCATGCTGGGGGCTTGGCAGCCCCAAGGCTTTGGCTCTGCAGGGAGGGCAGCAGGTCCCTCCCACCTCAGCCAGAGGTGACTGTCAACCAGAGGGAGGTCTCAGGACTGTACCTTGACTCTGGCTGCCACTGGCTTTCTCCCCTTCATCTCTGTTCTCACACTCTTCTTGCTTCACCCCCTGGGGCTCAGGGTGCAGGGCCTCTCTGCAGCCTGCCTGCCCTTCAGCCCCTCGGCCCCAGGCCTCCCCCCCGGCATGGGGGAGCTCTTCCCCTGGGGCTGCCAGCAGAGGTGCAGGCAGGCTGAAAGCCTGGCTCTGAGCCTGGGGCGGTGAGTGCTGCAGGGTGTTCTCCTCATCCAAGCCGCAGTCCTCCCTGCCCTCTGGCCCAGGCTCCCCCAGCCCTTCAGGTGTTCCCAGCCCCAGGGACTCTCTCTCGCCATTCACGTCTTCTGGGCAAGTGTCCTCAGGTGTAGGGAGGCCAGAGCTCTGCTCCTCACCCCCCAGTTCATTAGCCCGAGGGTCACAACCAGCCCTGGTCCTGGGACCACTCAAGCCTTCCACAACATCTGCTGCTGCCTCAGAGTTATCATCATCCTCTTCCTCCTCCTCATCTTCCTCGCTGTGGCTCTGACTTGGGCCTGACTTTGCCTCCATTCCTTTCTCCTGCAGCAAATTGATGAACCTCTGCTCAGGAGGAACCTTTATGTCATAGTTATGAAGACTGGGACTGTAGAGCCCCACGCTTATGACCCCTTCCATGGCACCGTGCTCAGGCAGCACTGGTGCAGGGCTGGTGAGGTCTCCCTTCTGCTGCAAGGCTTCGCAGAGCTCTGCTGGGATGCTCCGCGAAGGGTCACTTTCAGGGGTAGAAGGTGAAGGCTCAGCTTCCTCGTTCTGACTGTCCATTCGGTCACAGCCCACCTGCAAACCCTCTAGGAAGGGAGTCTCTCTCATGGCATCTGCATCGCAGCTGGATGGATCCTCATCCCCCTCTAGCTTGCCTTCAGAGAGTTTAGCAATGCTGCTTCCAACATCTGTGCAACTTGGGCTGTCTCGGGCAAGGGAGCTTTGCTCGCTGTTACAGGCCTTCTCATCATACATCATGCACACCAACGAGTCTGGCAGAGAGCTCTCATCATAGTTACTGGAAATTATGTCCTGGACTTTAGACATGAATGTTTCACAGTTTGCATCTGGTGGACTGCCCCCAGCCTGGGACATGGTGTTATCTACGGTTTCTAGCTTGATCTGACTCTCGGCTTCATTCTCCAGGGATTCGCAAGTCCGGTCCACCTGGCTGTACAGAGGGGAACTGTAGAGTTTGGAGTTAGACTGGTAAAGGCAGCACAGGGTTTCTGGGCCTGGGAGCCCTGTTCTTTTATGCTGGGCATAGTTCCTGTATGCATCTAAAAAAGACAGCTGGGGGTCATTCATGATGTAGTAGTCAGTGCGATTCAGGCCGTGCTTGGCGGTGCCGATCAGCAGGTCCCGATCATGTTTGCCACACTCCCACCACACTGGCAGGTAGAGGCTCGGCCGGCAAAGCTTGAGCCGGTCATGGAGCTGCGGACACTTGAGCACCTGCTCGCGCACCTTTCGCAGAAGCTCGATACGGTAGAGGGTTCTGGCAGCACGTTCCTCTGTGATAGGCTCCACGTAGATGTCCGGGTCTGGGGGACCTACAGCAGGGACAGAAAAGCCAAGGCCCCATTATACAGACTGATGAGAGTTACTCAGAGGCAGCGATGAGCAAGGTGAGTTTTAACTCTTGCTCAGACTGCAGGTGAGGTGGGGGGAGTGCTTGTAGCCACCGTTGAGGCTTCTTTTCCCAGTCTTACCACCTTCCATCCATTTGCCACCAAATGGACACATGGGAGTAAAATCCCTCGCCTTTAGCAGCTGGACCAAGAGCGGCACTCGGCTGCAGAGGATTTCAGAGTCTTGTCTGAGCTCTGCTCCATCAGCGCCAGCAGTGCTGGAGCTGCCTGGACCTGCCAGTGGATCAGCTCCTTGGGGTCTGAGCCTCTGGTAGTCCTTCAGCAGGTTCTCAGGGAAGGGAGTCCCTCAAGTCATGCAACTCTTTTGATGAGGAACACCTACCTAAGGCATTAACACACACATCCAAGAAACTGTGCCTGAGACCAGACCTCCTGACAGGTCTGATATGAAATCCTTTCTGCTGCTGTTAGAAGCAAATTGCTTTGTGCTTAAACAGCCCCCAAGCAGTTTATCATCTGCCATGTCATGCACGGTGCCAATGCATTGGGGCTCTACAGGGCACTCTGAGAAAACATGATGCCCTGTGTGCTGGCCAGGCTTCCCAAGCCTCCTGCAGTGGGTTCAGACTCCCTTTACCCTGTAGCAGAGCTCTCTAGCCAGCTACACCACAGCACAGGCACTGTGCGGACTCTGTCCAGCGCCAGCAGAGAGATGCTTGGAAAGAAAACAGCAATACAGATCACCCAAACAACCCCCAGCTCCAGTGTGGAGAAGGTGTGATCTGCTGCTTCTCTACTTCTCCTCCCTCACATCTAGAGGTTGCTGTCTTGGATAAAATTGATTGTGATTTCATGGGAGAGCTCCATGAGACCCGTGACAGCAGGAGCTGGAGCCCACAGGGCTGCCCTACCTTGCCATTGCGCCAAGGAGTTGGTACGCGGTGGTGACAAGGCAGCCAGAAATGGATGTGGCTTCTGCAAGCCCACAGCCTGCAGGGCATCTCACTGCCTCCAACTGTCCCCAAAACTCCTCCCTTGCTCTCCTGCTCCACGAGAGCAGCGGGACCATTTCTGACCTATGGCTACATGGACCTACCGTTACCCCTCCCATAGGCCATGCAATTTCCACTCACCATCCTCTTTCCACAGTGGGAGACCACAGACATTCTTGCACATGGCCACGAAGCTGTAGAAGTACTTCTCCAGGCTCTCATCTGTCTTCTTCTCCAGTCGAGAGATGGCTCGGAACTGGGCCCAGTCAAAGATCTTTTTCTCCTGGTCATAGATAACCCCAAAGGAGGAGACAGTGCGGTAGAAATCTGCCTGCTCCCTCCTGGTCCACCTGTGGGGCAGGGAGGAGATGTGAACACCACTGAGACATGTTCTGGTCCCAGCATGGGCAAGGCACCAGGCAGAGAGGCTCAGAGAAGACTATCTAGTTACTGCCCACCAGTTTTGGGGAGCTGCCAGGAGGAGCACACCAGGGACATCACCACAACCTGAGAACCTCTGCCTTATGGCGCATAGTGAGGAGGAGCAAAGGCCACGGGCTCTGGCTCTTGGCTCACTATTGAAGAAAAAACACTCTTGGCTGTTTGAAGAACACTAAGTGCAGCTCCTGGCTGTGCTGTCGACGGGGCGCAGGCTCCAGCACCTTCTGTGAAAGCACAAACCTATCTCACCTACTCGCTTCCTGCCACATCGAGTTGTCTCATCACCTCCATGGAAAGGCCAACTTTCTGTACCAGGAATTAGAAATGAAGATCCTGCAGACACAGCTCTCATCTAGCCTCTTCCAGAGGGAAACTGAGACTGGGGTTCATTGCCATAAGGGTCCCAGTAACAAACACCATCCACCCTGCTGACTCCTGAGGACTCCCTGGGTGCCAGGGGTGGGTGTCACCCCCTCCCCAGTGAAGGAAAGCAGCCGTGCTTATGGGGGGTTTCAGTTACAGCGCTGTTAGAGCACAACTTTCACTCTGGCCTGGACCCTCTGAGCTTTCAAAGAAACGATCCAGGTCAGAGATGGTGAGGAGTGTCCTGGGCAAACACAGCCCTGGGCAAACAGAGCGCAGAGAGAAACAGGCCACAGAGAACAGACCAGGGTGCAAACTGCAGGGCAAGTGCAGGAGCACGTCACAGCAGAGAAAGGTGAGTGGCGTGGGCTGAAGAAAGTTTAAGGTCAAATCTCAGCTCTTCTGAACTGCAGCTCTGAGCCAGCACCAGCAAGCAGCTGGGACATGTCAAGGGAGAGCAGAGAGGGTGACAGCACCCACCGCACACCCCAGCTGACCAAAATACACCTAGACCAGCATTTCTGCCCCTGCTCCCAGGGGCTGTGAGCCCTCTGCAGTGATAATTCATTCCAAAAAGGAGAATAACAAGAAGAAATTTAATTAAAAAATCAGTGATTCAAATCAAGGAGCCCAACGGGGAGTTTGTTGAAAGCTGCCTAGGACACCCCTGTAAGGAGACCCCAAAAAAAAAAAAAAAGCCCACAGAATTAAAGAGCAGGAAATACCAGGCTGCTGTGGTGTCCACAGCACAACCACTGATGCCCCACCTTGAAGAGGGGACAATAAAACTGGAAGAGGTCCAGATGAAGGGGAGAAGGAAGATCAGTGGGTTCATGCAGCTTCCATACAAGGAGGCTGTGAACAGAGAGCACAGGGCAGCATAGATACCAAGTGGTTACATGGGTTCCTGCAACAGGGACAGGCTCACAGGAGACAAAGCCATCAAGGACTGTTGACCACAGAAAGCCCGTGCAGTTCAGGAAGTCCTTGGGCTGCACACTGGGGACCAGCAGCGGTGGAGGCAGCATCACCCTACCGCACGCCCTCCCTGGATTCTGCAGAGAGCCACTGAGGATGCCAGGATGATCCCACCATCCTTCCACTTACTGGGATGCAAATGAAATGGGAGCACCCCGCAACAAGGTTATGCCACCACTGGGCTCCTGAGGCCATGAGCAGGAGGCTAATGCAGCAGTGTGAGAGCCACGGGGGTCAGAAAGGCTACGCACGTGGGCTGTGACAGTGCTTATTCATAACCCCTCATCCACGATGTGTCCCAAGCACACAACACTGCTCAGCAGAACCTGCTCTGCTGGGGCTGGGGGGCGATCCCTGGCCCAGCAGACACTGAATTTGACTCTGAAGAGCTGTCCCCTCGCTTCCTTTCACCGTGTCACCAGCTGCTACCCGCAAACTACAGTGGAGGCTGCTCCCTGGCTGGGCTGGCTGCCGGAGCCACAAGGCTCCCTCACAGCTGCAAGCAGCATTCCCTGCCCAGCAAGGACCCAGGCACCTGTGTCACATGGGCAGCTGGCTGCAAGGACAGCTGTGGTGACATTTACCTGGGTAAATCCAGGGGAGCAAGGATTTCAACTGGCCTAAATCAGCTTTGGAAAGGACCCTCTGCTGCGTTACCTTTTCTGCATTTCTTTGTTCACCGAGTCCATCTCAGAGGCTCTCCTGAACATCTCGTCCTGCAGCCAGTATCCATGGTTACCGGGCATGAGCATCTCGGCACGGGGAGGCAGCTCTTTGCGGTTGCAGCGCTGGTAGACGGTGACGAGCCTCCGCAGTCTGGCTGTGAGCGCAGATGAGACAGGCCAGCAGGATCTGTCTGAGTCGGAGCCATCCTGGGCTTCAAACATCAGCAAGGACATTAGTATTTAATGCACACTCAAAGCCACAGGTTCCTGTGTCCCTCCAGCCAGCTCCAAGAGCTCCCTCCTGCCTTACCCCTCCCGCGTGGGACATCACGGATCACAGTCATGAGTGAGGGGCTGTGGTGACCATCCATGGGCCTCCACATCCCAAAAGCTGCTGGCTCACAGCCTCACCATGTCTGAGCTTCCTTCAGAGAGAGCCCAGAGATAGAGGTTGGGGTAGGAATGACAGCTCCGGGCTGGGCCATACATGGGAGAAGACTTCAGCTCTCTGCTCAGCAGTGGGGCCAGCCAGGCCATGGCATCCGCCAGCACCGCCTGCTGCGGAGACCCTGCACGCTCATCTCATGCAGGCAACTGCATGGACAAGGGCAGGCTAATGGCTTCTAGTCACCCCTGGCTGGCTTTGGCTGGAAGCATTTTTTCAGGACCCTGGCTGCCCTGCCACAGGGCCCATCCATGGGTCACACGTGACTCTGCACAGGAGGGCCCCTGACAGGAGCCTGCCCAGGTTAAGCTACCTCACCCACTAACACAGAGTAGCACGTCCTCCCAACCCAGCAGCTTGCCCCTCCCATCCAGCAGCGTCTGCCTCAGTGCTCCAGCTGTGCCGTGCCAGCCCCCAGGAAGCCACACACCACGCTGCGGGAGATATGGCCTCACCTGCCACTGGCTCATCCCGCTTCTCACTGGCTTCGCCCACTCCAGCAGACACGATGTCCTGCATAAGGAAACCATCAGAGAGGGCTCTCCAGCCCTGCAAAGAACCCCCCACACCCACAGCCCACCAGGCCCTGGCAGTGTACAGGGTGGCAGGATGGGCAGGGCTGCGTGTCCAGTACCCTCGGGCTGCAGTCGCTGGCTGCCCTCAGCACGTGGGATCAGAGCAGCATGGACAGGGGAGGTGAGAGCTCAGAGGGGCAGTGCTGTCCTTTTTGGGCCTGGAGGAGAGGTCCACCACAGTGACACAGGCTGCAGTGCCGCTGCCCAGGACAGTAGCACTGCGACAGCCTCCACTGCTCAAACGAACCCTGCACCCTCCCATGCTTGCCTCATTCACTGCTTTTCCTCTCCCCCAGGGCCATTTCTTTTGGGATACCCCCAACTCCTTTGCCAGGGCCCCATGTGGCTCCTGAAGCCAAGTGTGAAAGCCAGCACCCCTGGCTGTCCCCAGCCCTCAATCCCCCTCAGCTCCCCACAAGGCAGATGCTGCCGAGGTCCGCAGGAAACTCAGAGGCAACAGCAGAAGCTGCACTTCAGTGAGCAGAGATGACGCAGACAGTGTGGGGCAGAGCCGTGCATGGCAAAGCCAGCACAGAGCAGGGTCACCGGCAGTGCTGGTTCCCCGGTGCCCTGCAGCAGAGCTGATGGAGCCAAGCCTGCAGTGCAGGGTGGGAGGGCAGGCTTGGCAACAGCAGACGTGCATTGATGACTGTGAATCTTGCTGACCTCCTGCTTTGGCAGCCCCTCCAGCTTTTCTCCACTGCTCTCTTCCTTTTCCATGCTGCCCCTGGGTAAGAGAGAGAATTAGTCCCTGGTAGCAGCAGCACAGCCCCCTTGGTTGTGCCAGTTGTCAGCAGGAGGGAGCGGAGAATTGGTGCTCATGCCTTCCCTCCATCTCATACTGGGAGCCAGCTCCTCCCTGCCTTCCCCCCACCCGCTGTGCTCAGATGCACGGTCTGCTTCCTTCCTCCTCCCTGTGCACAACTCACACCACAGCACAGCCCCACTGCTGACACGGCCCCCTGGAGTGAGCCAGACAACCCCCGAGAGCTTGGCTCCATCCCCTGCCCACCTTTCAGCAGCATCCTGGGCCCCATCGCTGACGCCCTGCTCTGCTGAGAGCAGCTTCTCATCCGGCATGCCCACCTTCTCCAGAAAGCACAGCGCCGGGTCCGCCCGCATGGCATTGTACCTCTCATAACCTGCCAAGTGCCACGGGCCATCAAAAAGGAGAAAGACAACACAAAGCCAGGTCTGAGCCTGGTTCAGGCGAAACTCCTGCTCTGTGGGACACAGCCCCCCACCCGGCTCTCACTCTGTCTGTGCTGCTGTGAGAACAATTCTCACCCCCAGAAATTCAGAACACTTTCCCAAAAGCTGTTAATTGCTCTGCAGCCCCTGGGCAGCAGGCAAAGAGAAAGGTCAGCCTTTCCATCCCACCAGGCAGCCCTGCCCGGTAGGCAGCACAGCACCTGGAGAGCTGTGCACAGCACCCACAGCAGGTTGCAGCTGGGAGCAAACAGTCCCATAGCTCCTGGAAGCTGCAGGGGGACTTCAGGACAAGGCATGAGATGTCACAAGAGGCTCTGTGCCTTCCTCCTCACCCTTAGGTGGCAACTGCACGCTGCTCCTGGCAAACCGGAGGAGTCTGCTATGAGACCTGGCATGGCCACCCTGGGCGCTGCAGTGCGCCTGCCCCACCACCTGAATGAACTGGCAGCACTGCAGCTGCCTGCGGCCTGGGGAGAGCTGCCCTGGCCCTGTGTGGCTATGGTGCATGGCTGCGGCTCTGCCCCCTCGCACGGATGTGATGTCCCCTCCAAGTATCGGAGCTCTGGCCAGGTGCTCCACTTTGGGCCCCTCTCATGCACCGGCACCCACCAGACAAGCTGGGTACACACCATGCTTGAAGACGCCGATGAGCAGGGATTTATCAGCTTCGGCATTCCACCAGTCCACTGGGATCTCCACGTAGTCAATGTCTGGCAGCAGAACATCCAGCTCCCTGTGGCAGACAAGGTATGAATGCCCCTCTCCCAATCTCACCAGGCACTGGAGCGCACTGGGTGCTGCTGGGCAGGGGCAGGGGGAGACAGGCGCCATCACTCACTGGCTTGGGGACAGCTAATGAATGCAAGGCTGGCCTGGGGCCCTGCCATGGCCTGGTGTACATGTCTCCCTGGGGTCAGAGAGCTGAAGCCTTGGCTCCACTGCAACCCACCACCTTCCCCATCCTCTTTCTCCAGAGATGGGAAGGCTACATAGCCCCTCTCCCCTCCCGCCCAAGCAACACCAGAGGACCAGAGATCCTATCTGATCTGAACAGCATCTCTTGGGAGAAACCACTTCAAACCTACCAGCCTCAAAAGAAGAGCACTTCTGGTGGAACGGGCTGCAACACCCCCTCCGCACAGACTTGGGCTGATGGGAGCTATGCTGGGGAAGGCACCAGCCCCTGCTCTAGGAAATTAAGCTCAGCATATCACACTTTTCTCTGAAGCACCGAGAGCTGAGTCTTTGCAGGAAGGTCAGGAGCTGGCAGGCTGCAAGCTCAGTGGCATTAACAGAGTCTGTTGGCCCCGTTGTCCTCAGTGCTGGGAAGGGACTGCAGGCCACAGCGATGGGGCATGCTCTGCTCCAAGGCCTGGCCCTGGGAACCGGACACAGTCTCTGTAGGCTCTTACTTTGCATTAAAGGCCAATTTGTCAGGCAGCACATGGAGACATTTCCCTGCAGGCTGCAGGGTGTCCCCGAGCATCCTCACCACCCCCCAGGCTGACACTGCAGCCTCAGAGCTGCCTCAACAGGGCTGCTGCCCTGGCCACAGTCCCTGCTCAGGCAGAGCTGCCGTCTAAGGATGAAGTTTTGCCTGAGCAAGACCTGGGGATTTGACCACAGGGTCTGACTCGCCCAGAGCCATGGTGAGCCCAGACGTGGCTGGGCTGGATGGCTGTGGCAGTGCTTGAGGGCTGCCACCACCTCCCTGAGAAGCATCACAGGGGTTCACCGTAAGGTCCCTACCTGGCGGGGGTCCCCTCGAAGGCTTTGTCTGCAGCCTCCCCCAGCACTTCAGCCTTCAGGTAGTAGAGCATTCGCACCCGCAGCAGAACCCTGTCCCGGGGCAGCAGAGAGGAACACATGCTAGCACACAGGTGCTCAGGTGCCAGCCTAGGGCCTGACCCAATGGCCCTCGCCAGAGCATTTGTAGGGGGATGCTCTGAGGGTCAGCAAGGCCAGGGAAACCCCCTCAACACTGTGTTTCCCCACGTTGGAGGACCCACTTTCTCAAAGCAGGACAGGCATCGGCCATGTGGTGTCATGCCACAGTGCCCAGCCCTGCGATCTGCTGGGGCCCTGCAGCTGGAGGTTTGCTGCTCAGGACATGGCTCCTGTTAGTTGGAGGAGCATCTGAGAGCAGTCCAGCAGCTGGAGCATGGTGATCCTGCATGGGCTGTGAGCCCTTTGCAGCTCCCTCCCACCCTCCCCACACTAAAGGCCCTCAGCCCACGATCTCCATGAGCTGGCGTGGGGTCCCACACTCACTTGTTGCAGTGCTGTTTGAGGTGCTTCTTGTAGCTGTCGTCATGCAGGACGACCTCGGGGTTGCAGGTGGCGAGCCAGTCCGCATTCTTTATCTCGGGAAGCAGCATCTGGTTCTTCGTCTTCTTCCCCTTCCTGCCTCTGGGCACCGGTGCTGACAAGCCTGTAACAGCAAGTGGCAGCCAGTGAGCACTGTGGGCCAGGCCGGGCACCTCTGGCACTGCAGTGCCCAGGCAGGGCAGCAGAGCTGGGGAGCCAGTGGAGGCCATGCAAAGCTCCTGGCTGCAGGTCAGCGAGCCAGTGTGGGGGAAATGCACGGGGTAAACACGGAGCGTGGGAGGCTCTTCCTCCAAGAAAAACTTGGGGATCACCACAGAAACTGAATTGCTGTAATTTCTCAGTGCAATGCTGAGCCCAAAGGATAACGTGGCCCCTTGATGTATAAAAATATCACACAGAAGCAAGGAAGGGACCTTGGTCCTGGGCAGAGCCAGCTCTGAAGTTCACCCTCTGTGGACAACACAGGGATTTGGGACGAGAGTTCAAACAAGAGGCTCCCAAATGATCAAAGACCAGAAGAGAATCCTGATGATCTGATCTGAAGGGTTGTTTCCTATTCCGTGCATCAGGAGGAGGGCTGAGTGGGAACCAGATCACTGCAGGGGGCATTTACACTTGGCAAAGATACCTAAGGGAAAAGGAATGCAGTTCCATCTGGCCGACAAAGATAAAATGAGATCCAGTGGCTGGAGCTGAAAATTAAACACATTTTCAACCTTGAAATAAGATGCAAGTTCACAACAGAACATGGAAACAACTCCTGGCAGGGTCACTATTGTTTGGAGTCTTCCAAGAGGGATGAGCTCCTTCCCTGGGCAGCTGCTTCTGAGGCAGGGTCCTGCGGATGTCCTCTCCTGCCTATGAAGGGGAAAGAAGTGCCTCAGCAGTCCTGTCCCATCTGTCTGGTCTTGTGACACCAGGGAAGAAGAGAGAGCATCGCCGTATCCTCAACACCTGCATAAAGTTTGCAGCTCCATGACAGAACAAGGGCTCCAGCCCAGGTGGCTGCTGGAGGCCTGCAGCAGGCATCAGGGCTCCTGTCCCCAGCACCAAATTCACCTGACAAACTCTGGGCAAACACTGCTTCCTCAGTAGCTTGGCATCTTCCAGGACAGGGCTGGATCAGAGCAGAGCTCTGAGCTGGGATGCCCGCATGCTGTGCTCACCCCCCGTAGTCACACAGATGCAGGATTGAGAAGGAAAAGCCCCAGGAGTCACTAGCAAGGACTGGAGGTTGCTGTTGCTTTCTGCACATCAGGGAGGCCCAGAGCATGCCTCACCTGGTCAGCTCTCCGCAAACATGAGTGGTACCTCAGGCTCCTTGGCAAGCCACAGAAACACCTGCCGTGTGGCTGCTCCGCACTGGAGGGTTCTGCTCTCCTCCAGCTCCTGAGGTTAGGCTAGATGGTTTTGTTGTTCCTCTGGCCACGACTATATGGAGGTTTCACAGGTAGGCAAAGCGATTCTGAAGAGCTGATGGAGAAGCTCCTGGTTGTTTTCCTCTGCTAAATATCCAATTTTAGTTCTGTTCTTGCACTAAAGCATTCCTGAGCCTCCACTGAAACTGCGGCTTGTTTATTACTTGCCATTATCTAAATCAAGACCATTCATATCAGCCAATTTGTTACTCTTGCTCTGCTCCCCACAAGGCTCTCACATCCAGTCCCAGCGCCGCTCTGGGCAGGGCTGTGTGGCAAGGGCAGGAGGCAGCACTGCCAGAGTGGCTCACATTGTAGGAGGTGATTGGAGTAACTTAAGGAAGCCACTGAAGGCCACGTGCTCGGACCTTACACTGTAAAGCCAGTTGGACATTTCCAGACAGAAGGAAACGGTGAAGTCAGGTTTTAAGCACCAAGTAACATGCAGCACGCTCCTGGGGCTCAGCAACAGCACCACTCCAGAACAGCCTTCCCTGCGCTCCACCACCTTGAAACAGGAGCCCCAGGTTTCAGCCTGGCTCCCTGATGCCAAAAGCAGGCTGGAGAGTCCTAGCCTCCTCACTACTCACCTTGCACCACAGATTACAAGTGCGTAACAAGCAGCACAAAGCCATGGGGCTCTGACCACCCTGAGGGAGCGCCGTGGCCTCCCCCAGCAAGCCCTCCCAGCCCAACTCACCTGTCCTGAAAGCCACAGGATGCAGGCACTGTGCTGCTAGGTCAGCACAGAGTCCTCTGACACAGAACAGGCAGTGACCACGTGTCCCAGGCCACAACCCTCCAGGTAATCCAAGGAGCCAGCACTGGCTCTGTCTTTGTATCATTAAAGACAAAAGTCACTGTGGCTGCATGATGCTGTTTGCATGGTGGCCTCTATTTGCTGTGCTGCTCCAGCCCCAAGGGATGCCTACAGAGAGCAGATGCTGCACTGCAGGTAGGGGGGTGAATCTGCAGTGCCCCACTGCCCAGGCCGAGTCAGAGACAGCAGGAGAGCAGGGCTGGGGAAGGCTCTGGGTGGCCCCTGTCTGAAGCTGAGGATACACTGGAAACCTCCACCCAACAGAATGCAGATGCAATTACAAATTGGATATGTGGTGTGATATGTGGACCTCACCACACTGGAAAATAAGCGTACGAGTCCTCTGAACAGGGAGGGCACAGACAAACCTGAGATAAAGGGTCCTGCCAGGTGGAGTGAGATAAGGCACCATCACCTGGGTAGGATTATGCATTGCAGAGGTCTCGGGGCAAACCAACGCTGCCCCTCCAACCATCAGGGCAGGCACTGCAGACCAGTATGTCTGGGACAAGAACCATGATGAGAGGAGACACAAGCTGGTGACCTGGGGTGAGATGGCTGCACAGACTGCCCCACCAGCTTCCCTGGCACAGCCATGAGTGCTGTGCCTGGTGGTCTCAGCTGTTGGCGTTAGGGCCGGGGCTGCCAACTGGCACAGGTGGAGTCACTGCACAACAATCCACGCCATGTCCTGCAATGCCCTGAGGAACAGCCAGGCACGTCTATGCTCTGAGTGGAATAAGCACCCTCACACCTATCACACCCAATGTGTTCATACGGTCACCAGTGCCCCAAGAGCTCACTGCCCAGTGTCTCCCCATGCTGGGGAACCCTGACATTATTCACAGGCCAGAGAAAACTTAGCAGTGCCCACTTGAGGGTAGGATGCCATCTCTGCTCCCACCACAAGGCTCTCTCTGCACCAGCCATGGCACTGGGATCCAGAAAACAGCCTCCCCGCCCCCAGCCAGCCCCTGCCACTGGCTGTGAGGGTCAGTGTGGAGGTCAGTCCCATGGCAGCCACTTTCTCTGTGCAGAGAGAGTTACGGTGCTCAAGCACAACTGCTTGCTGGCTGTTTCAATCAGCTCTGCTTTGAATTCTGCAGCCTTTGTCCCGTAGGGTGGCACAGCGGCGACAGGTACAGGTGCAATGGCAGAGAGAACACGCAATACCTGAGTGATTCTGCAGAGCCTGGTTCTGGCCATCCTTCGTCGGTGTGATGAGATCCCAGATAAAACTCTTAATCTTCTCATCCCCCTTGTAGTGTTTGACGCAATAGACCAGCAAGGCCCGACAAATCATCTCCATGTCCTTCTCATTCAGGTGCCACTTGAACCGCCCGTGGGTCAGGATATCCTTCCAGCGTCCCCAGCTGGAACAGCAGGAACACAGACAAAGTAAACACTCCCGTGCAACTAAAGACCTCGCCGGCACCTCTCTCCAGGAGCTTGCTCAGGCGCATGGCCCTGCCAGCTCCCCTGGATAGGGGCATTCTGCCCCCACATTACGGGAGCAGAAGGGGGAGTGGTTTGCCCAGGCCTGAGCAGGGCAGAGGCAGGAGCACACTCTGGAAGCACCGACTGCCAGCTCATGCTTTGCTCCCCTAACTCTCCTTCCATCCCAAATGTTCACTTAGAGCCCAAGTCCCACCAGGGAGGTCACTGCTGGGAAGAGGGAACACAGCAAGCAGGATGGACAGAAAGTGGCTGGGGCAGCCAGTGGCCCATGTGCACGCTGGGGCAGCTGGAGGCTGTGGCTGTGCTCTCTGGGAGGGGTTGAGACTCACCCAAATATAAGCAGGTTCTTTTCAACGCGGAAGCACTCAGCCCGCAGGTACCGCCGTGTCTTCTCGTTGAAGCGCCGCGAGCGCGTGGGTCGCTCGTCCGAGTCACTGTCCAGCTCGGAGAACTCCATCAACTCGTCCTCTTCGAAGGAGTTGTAGTGTTTGGTTTGCTTCCGCACCCGGGGCCTGTCGATGACCAGGCTCTCCTATGAGGGACAGAGAGGGCAACACACTCAGGTATGGGCAGAAACACCTGCCTTCCATCAGGGCACAGCATGTCCTCTTCTCCACACCGCCACCCTGCTCTCATGCCTCTGGCTTCTGGCTCCCCAGCCCCGTGGCTAGCCATCACCTTCCCACCGGGATACTTGCTCCAAATTACCTCCGTGTAGCTCTGCCTGCACACACAAGACAATTCCTGGCCAGCACAAAATTCAGCCTGAATGATGGCAGGCTGAAAATCAGGCCCTCTGGGTTCAAATTGCTGACAACCAACAGCTGATTCAGCTCTGAATCATACTTCTGGCCCTCCCAGCACTGCCTGTGCTGAGTGCTGTGCTGGAGGCGGTGTAATTTCTGTGTTGGGGGATAGGTGGACTGGAAGAGGATAGGCAGCTTCTAAGAATGTGCAGAAGGGAGCAATATGAAATTAAAATAGCATGTACCTGCCTCCTCTCCTTCCCCCCACCCTGTCGAATGAATCCATGTCACCTAAATCTGCCTGGATTTCAAGCACGCGGGACCCCCCCCCGCCATTCTCCCTGCTAGATCAGTGAGCTCTGCAGAGCTATGGGGCCTCCACCTTGCTGCTGTCTAACACACATCTCTACAGTGTTGCTCCCTTAGCTGGAATTTCGGCAGGCCCTGTGGCCACACTGAAGCCAGCTACAGCACCCTGAGCTCAATGGAGGAGCTGGGAGGAAAGGCCCAGGTTGCAGCCGAGCCTGTGAGCTCAGCAGTGCCAATAGAGAGATGGGACCCCACCTGTCCACTCCTGCCTCCCGACAGGCAGAGTCACCAACCCTCCCAGCTCCATCTCAGAGCTCAGATAGAGAGCTCCTTTTGTGGGCAGAGCAGGCAAGGATGTTGCCCCTGGGAGATGCTCCCCAGAGGCACGTGGGGAACATCCAGCAGCTCTGCTACCATGCCAGGAGAAGCCAAGCACTGGCTTGCCAGAGCTCCAGCTGCTGTGTTTGCCCATGGCCGCTGCTGGGAAGGAGCCAATTTGCCAGTGAGGGCAAGAGGCGAGACTCCGGGAGCATCCATTTACAGTCCGCAACCCCCTCACCCAGACACAGTGACAGATCCACTTGGCTTTACTCCTTGTTCCCATCCCTGAAGGCAGGACAGCAGGGCTGCAAATGCTGACAGAGGGAGTGGCACAATCCAAACCTGTCCCCACTTGCTCCATCAGGCCAGGAGAAGCCCTGGGCAGCTCCCTTCATCGCTATCCACATTCAGCTTTTAGAGAGATTTGTTCCTAAAGCAACACCTGGCTATTAAGCCTGACCCACATCGTGTTCAAACAACTCCCCAGGCTCAGGTAAATGTGGCTGGTATTCAGCTGGATACAGAAAATATCCAACAGGCAGCACGAGGGAGCATTTGACACTGTAAGAGCAGGAGAAAGTACTGGAGGAGTTGCCCAAGCTGCAACTCCTCTCGTGACAACCCTTGAGCTGTCAGGGCCAAACCCAATTGGCCTGGATGACCTCACTTGCACAGCTCCTGCTCAGAGAAGATGAGTTGAGCATGAGGGAGCATTTGCAGACATTGTGCAGGGCTGTGTCCATCCCCTGAGGCACTGAGCCCTGGGCAGCCCCTTCCCCAGCCTGCTCTAACCTAGGACAGAGCTCTGAGACCCAAACCAGACCAAGCACCCAAACACAGTGATGCTCTGACAAACCCAGTGCCACAGCCACAATATTCAACCTCCCTGCAATCTGCCTTCGTTTGTGAGTGCAAATGAGGTGGGGAAGCAGCACAGCACGGTCACAGCCCTCACAGTATTGGTGTGTTCACCAGAAAGAGACATCTCTTCTGCAAAGAGGTGTTGCCTTCCAGCCAGCACCCATTGCCTGCTCCAGCCCAGCCAGTACGCTGCTCCCACTACAGCACCACAGCCCAGTGTTTGCTCAGCAAGGGCCCCCAGTTCCAGGGGTGCCCTCATATCCATGTGAGAGGCTGGGACCTGAGGGTGCCAGTGTGCCTGACACAAGCCTCTTGATCAGCAGTGTCTCAGCACTGTCATGCCACTGCAGCTCCTCAAAACCCTCCCGTGCTGCTGCTGGAACCCACACATTAAACGTTATGAATAAATCACAACAGAGAAGCGTGGTTATTATGGTTACTACCTTGGCATTAAACAGGACTATGTGACGCACGACTGATTCCAGGGACCTGCCTGGATGTCACCTGCTCCCCACCAGCCACAACTAATTGCAAGCCCACTTTGCTTCTAGGTCACTAAATGGCTGGACTTGCTGCTGGGTTGAAGGTTCCCTGAACAGGCCCAGGGATGCTGTGGCCCTGCAACAGGCCCACGGATGCTGTGGCCCTGCAACAGGCCTGGAGGGCTACCCAGGGAGAGGAGAGGGAGCCCCAGCCAATGGGCGCAGCCGCATGCAGCACGGCTTCCTCTCTGCCTGCTGCCAGGAAAGCCAGGGTGCCCTGCCAAGCTTCACCACGACAAAGACCACCTCCTGAGCCATCGAGACCTGGGGTGGTGGGAGCCAGGGGGCTCTGGTGAAACAAATGTGCCCAGCACTGCAAGCTCCAGGGCTCGAAAGGCTGGAGTATACAAACTCATGTCAGCTCACCAGGCCTCCTCCAGAGTGGCCAGGCCAAATGCTTCCCTCTGCCCAGGGTGCCAGGGTTCACGTGGACATGGGTTTGGGCTGGAGAATGGTTATGCAGCTTCCCCCTAGCATGGGAAGAGCCTTGCTCACCCAACCAATCCCCAACCACAGCAAGAGCTGTCACTTGGGCCCCTTTGTGCCCTGCCAGGGCACACAGCAGCTTGGCCCTGGCGTGCCTGGAGCTAACAAAGGTCTCTGGGCTTGGTGAGACAGCCAGGGAGCCAGGAGATCAGAGCTGGCACCTGCAGGGCAGCATGGGACTGTCCTGGTACTACTCCATGCTGGAGCCCCAGCCCCAGCTGCCCAGGCTGCCAGCACCCAACCAGGCTGGCAGTGGGAGGCACTCATGCCTGCCTGTGCTGTGGGGAACTCCAGCACAGCTCCAGCTTACACACAGGCAGTCACACCAGTCTGCTGGGTTCACAGGCATGCCATTGCACTGGCTGTTTCATCCGCTCCTCCCCTCACACGCTGCCAGCCCCAACTGTTGCCCCTTAACCAAGCCTGGGCATAGCTGGGAGCACAGACTGAGCACCCTGAAATACCAGGCAGAAACAGCCCAACATGTGGCTAAAGTAATCAGGGCTTCAGCCAGCACTCATGGGTCAGTCTTCCGTTGCAGTAATTACTGATGCCTAAACACATACCCCTCCGTGAGCCCAGCGGAAGCACAGAGCTCCTGCCTGGTGACCACGCCACATGGTGTCAGATCGGTTGTGGGGCACACAGGCCATGAGCTGGATCCTACCTTTTCATTCTTGGCGTCTGTATCAAGCTCTGCTATCTTGGCCCACTTTTGCCAGAAGTTGGGGTCATCTAAGGAAATGTCAGTTCTGTTTCCTGATGCTACGAAGCTGGCCTGGGATTGAAAGAAGAGGAGTGAACAGGGTGCAATCCACCATCCAGATGTGCCACCCACCATCCAGATGTGCCTTGCCCCATATAGAGATCCCCAACACATCTGTCTGCAGTGCACAGTCTCGCTGCCATGGGGTGTTACACCCCATGTTGACACATGTCAGAGGGCTCTTTGTTTCCTTAAGGGAGCTGAACCCCTCTCTTCTGCAGTCCTGCCTGACCTGTTGGAAATGGAGCCTGGGCTGTGCCATCTGCAAGAGGAGGAGGGACAGATGGCCCTTGGTGTCCCCAGCAGACACCAGCCACGAGCATGGCACAGACCTTGCTCCTCGGGCTCTCTCCTGTGGGGATGTCAGGGCCCCACAGCACACAGCTTCCCATGGCACAGCAGCACCCAGCTTCAGGCATTGTGCAGGCCAGCAGCCAGGTCCCGCCACGACCCTGGGGGTCTCCCTGTGGAGCCAGGTCCCATAGCAGCAGGAGAGACAAAGATGGGCTGCAGTGCTGGAGCGCTGGGCTGATGGTACCACAACACCTTCCCATACCACTGGCAGCCCACATCTCCACCTGGATTTCTGCCTGGCAAAGCACCACGCCAAGGCAGCACTCGTGTCCGGAAGGGCAGGGGAGGTGACAGACTCCAGATCAAATAAGCTCGCCCATAAGTAGGAGATCAGCCCAGCTCAGGACTGGATCTCACCCAGGCTTTGAACTCATCCATCCTCCCCAAGGAGAGGCCTGACCCTGCTCACAACAGCTCTGGGCGTGGCCTGCTGCCACAGCCAGGAGTCCTCAGCCCATCAGAAGAGCAAGCCCTCCAACCTGCAGTGCATCGACTGGAACACAAGAGCAGCTCTGCATCCATCCACACTGCTGGCCCAGTGACAGAGCACACCCTGGCACTGCCCGGTACCTGGAGGACAGCCCCTGCTCTGCCTTCTCACCAGCCTGAGCCAGCTTCAAAGGGAAAGTGGAAGCCACCAAGCTGAACCCTCCTGGGCAGCCTCACATCACCTGCTCAGGCTGGTGGCCCCCTCCCCAATGCTCTGCTGACCACCAGTGAGACAGGAGACCATGCTGCTGCTGTGCCCCAGCAAGGTCTCACTCCTGGGTGCAGCAGGACAGGCAGGAGAGCTTGGCCTCCATGCAGACATGTCTCAACACACAGCTAAGAGGTCAGCCCACCACTACTGCCCTGTGCGCTCCCAGCATGTCCCCCACCACTCTGGGGGGAGTCCCCCTCCCCTCCTGATGGAGCACAGCACACCTTGGCAAAGGTGGAGCCCTTCCCCTCCGACTGGATCGTGATGGTCTGTGTCCTGCGCTGGAGGATCTGATCAATGTCTTCCTCACAGAACTTCGATCCTTCGTCCTCCTCATCCATAAGAGCGCCGTAGGCACCTTTCCGCAGCAGGTCCTCCACCTCCATCTTTGAGAGCTGCTGAACCTGCCCAAAACACAGGGGCATCACCAACCTGGCCAGCTGCCCTGGGCAATGCACAGCAGAAGGCTCTTCCCTCTGCCCCAGGGGGAGGGCAGAGATGCTCCAAGCCAACCCAGATGTCCCACTGCCACAGCAAAGAGGTCACTTCAAAATGTTGAGGGACTGTCAGGAATTTCAGTCCATGTCACCCAGACACAGCACCACATGTGTCCCCCAACCCGGTGGCAGTGCAGGTACAGCCTGCCAGGCCAAAGAGCAGCAATGCAAGTGTGTGGGACTGGGCTCTCCCTCCCCAGAAGCCTGCCAGGTCTCTGCTCCAACCCGGCAGTGAATTGCAGGGGAAGGAAGAGAGCTCTCCTGCAGCACCCCCCACCTAGTCCCACTCTGACAGCCAACCTACCCCGTTGGTGCTGCCCTTGCGGTTGATGTCCTGCAGCACAGCCTTATCCAGGCCCAGCTTCAGGCTGGCCTTGTCGAACATCTCCCGCTCATAGGAGTTCCTAGTGATGAGGCGATAGACTTTCACCGCCTTGCTCTGCCCGATCCGGTGGCAGCGAGCTTGAGCCTGGGAGTGCAGAGGGCAGAGTCAAGCACAGTGAGCCCAGCAGGATGAGGACTGTGTGGCTTGTGGCACCCTGCACCAGCCCACCCACCACTCACCCCCCTGAGCCACAGTCAGCTCCCACCCACCAGAGCACCCTCATCTAGTGCCTGTGGCTGACGTGGTATGGCTCTGCCAGCGGGTGCTGGTTAGCACCAGGCCTGTGCAGTTGTGGAGCAGGAATCAGAGACCCCTGCACTCCTGGGCAAGGACACAGGGCTCAGGCTGGAGCCTTGGCTCTCTGCAGGTGGGGGGCACCCACCACTTCACCCCCTCCAAAACCAGGTATGGACAAAGCATTGCCTGGTCTGTGGCCCACCTGTGCTTTTAGAGCCACACCATGGTCTCCCCTATGACACGTCCCCTCTGCCTGCACCCCTGCTGACTCTCCCAGCATGGCACCCCATGCCCAGTACAGCCAGGTGCTGCTGCCCTTCCTTCCCTGGCTGGCACTAGTGATGGGAGCCATGCTGCAGGACCTCCCAGCACCCTGTCCCGGCCCGGCCCATTACCTGTAGGTCATTCTGTGGGTTCCAGTCTGAATCAAAGATGATGCAGGTGTCAGCAGCGGTCAGGTTGATGCCCAGCCCGCCTGCCCGCGTGCACAGGAGAAAGACGAAGCGATCCGAGTCAGGCTTACAGAAGCGGTCGATGGCAGCTTGGCGCAGGTTCCCACGCACCCGCCCATCAATGCGCTCATAGGTGTACCTGCTCCGAGAGAAGGGGCAAGAGCAGGGTCACAGCAGGGCCTGAACTGGCTGCAGCTTACAAACCCCTTCTTGCTCCTTCCCCCGGGCTGTGTGTGGGCACGCAGGCAGCCGGGACTTACTGGCAGGACCTGTGCACAGGTGGAGGCTCAGGCCCCATTAGACTGTGTGCACTGCGGTTGTTCCCAAAAGCTGTTCATCATGGCAAAATCATCATGATCCCACACACAGTGCATGGCTACGGTGCTCATGGGAACCAGGACCAAGGGAATAGCCTATTTCCATTTGGTCACTCCTAGGACTAGCCCCAGGCAACGCAGGAATGGACAGGTCAGAGCTGCCCAGCTTTGGGGTCTCTGCACCCACCAGCAGTAGCCTATAACTCAGATCGTTTAGTACATGGGCACAGAATGGCCAAAACCCCACCCTGGGCTGTTTCCACTCTGTATCTACAGTGCAGGACGGAGGTGATGTGGAGGAGCTGTGGTGAATGCTGAAGCCTGTACTAACCGCCTCTGAATGAGATAGTCTTCCAAGATGTCAAGGCAGCGCACCATCTGGGAGAAGATGAGCACCTTGTGCCCACCAGCGATCAGCTTGGGAAGCAGCTTATCAATGAGCACCAGCTTCCCAGCTGCCTGGATCATCGCCTGCAGCTGAAAGTCTGGCGCCTCTGGGCTGTGTGTTTTACGGAAGTCTTCCAGGATCTTCTCCTCTGCCCCTGCCAGGTGAGAAGGGACGTGAGTTCTTGGCAAGGCTAGCAGTGCAGCTGCCCCCAGCCTCCTGTCCAGGGCAACAGCAAGCCACCATGCAAGGAACAGAACCCATGCAGTCAATCAGATCTAGGGAGGTTGGCGAGGGACCTCCAGAAGCCCCTCCACTCCTGCAACTCTACTTCTTCAGAGCTTGCACCAGCTTTTGGCAGAACAAGCCAGGCTGGGATGTTGGAGAGGGTCCCACATCAGAACACCCCCAAACATAGCAAGCCTCACAAGACCCTGAGGTGCCTACCAGCAAGCAGCACTTGCAGGCAGCTGGGCTGCCCGTGAGAGCAACAAGGCAGATCACTGTGCTGGGCCTGGATGTACAACCACACCAGCAGCAGATGGCATGAGGGCCTGAGCTGGCTCCCAAGCTGGCTGAGCTCTGCGGGCAGTGACCAGTAAATGTTGCAGTGATATCCATCCCGCCCACACCTCCTGTGCACAGCCCTCACCGTTGATGAGATATGGGTGATTGCAGCATTTCCGCAGCTCCATCATGGTGTTGATGAGGTTGGGCATATTGTGCTGGTTGGCACCCTTGGAGAGGAAGGAGAAGTTCTTCTCCAGGATGGCCCGGTAGTATTTCTTCTGGATATTGGTCAGCTCCACTTCAATGATGGTCTCCTGCTTGGGTGCCAGATTCTTCTCTACATCATCCTTCAGCCGCCGCAGCATCATGGGCTTCAGGATGGATTGCAGCTTCTTCACCTGCCAGAGCAAGTGCAGAGGTTCACTGCCCTCCCTACCTGGCAAGCACATGGTGACAACAGCAGAGGGGCCTGCAACACTAGAGCCTCCCCAGGCTGGAAACCCACTACAAATGACCCTGAAGCAGGTGCTCTGCTGACAGCCAGGACAACTTCAGGGTCTGGCTTCCTTGGGGCAGGCATGTGAGTGATCAGCCGAACGTGTGGAGGCCACGAACTCCACACACTTCTGCTGCTGGCAGCCTTGAGTAAATGTGTCTGCTGTAGGAGGAGAGCTGAGAGCTTTGATAGCAGCTGAAATGATGGTTGCTCCACGTGCCCATGCCTGCTCCCTCAGAATGATGATCTTTGTGCAATCTCCACTTAAGCCACACTCAAATGGCAGTGAGACAGCCCAGGGGACTGAGCTGCTTTCCATTACCCATGCTCAGGGGAAACTTTGGAGGACAGCTCCCCAGGGGAACCTGACAAGGGCGACTGACATATGGACTTACTGATCTCCTCACTCCCCCTACACTCCTGTTGGTCTCAGGGACAGACCAGGTGGGAAAGCCGGGTGAGCTGTGCTGCCCAGGCATGCAAGGGGCAGTAGGGAGCTAGGTGGGGAGCAGATCACTGCCTTGACACAGGCCGGTCTCCTCTTTCCAACGCAGCGCTGGGGGCTCTGTCACAACTTTGCTTCTCCTGGCCCGAGGAGTCCTATTCACTTCCATGAAGCACATGTCTGAGTGCGTGCCTGACCATGCGTCCCAGCCACCTGTGTTAACAGTCACCGGCGCCACTCTTCTAGGTACCTGCTCCTCTGTCTTCAGGTCTCCAAACTCCTCCAGGAAGGCTGTCTCTGAGGGGAACTGCTGTGGCTCCAGGAAATTCAGGAGGCTGAAGAGCTCCTCCACCGAGTTCTGCAGGGGGGTCCCTGTCAGCAGCACCTTGTGCTCCTGGGTATACACAGAAAACAGGTTGAGGACTCAGACCCACTGGCTGAGTCCAAGGGGTCCCAAGAGCACAACGCTCCTTGTCTTCCAGCCTCAGGAGCACTCTGGGTGGCCTGGGGGCACAGACATTCCCTGAAAGGCTCCCCTGGCCATGGTGCCAGCCCTAACCCAGCCACTGCCACACAACACTGTCTTGTGGCTCCCAGGATGCTCCCCTGGATGTGTCCCAGTCCAGCTCTGTGCAGCAACAACAGCCAAAACTGAGAATCCCACACTGTCCCCAGGCTTCAGCCCTGCCCTGTCACAGGGCCCTCAGGCAGGGCTGTGCTGGCACCAGACAGGGATGCGGACAGGGCCCAAGCCTCTGTGCACCTGGGGGCAGGATGTCCCTCTTCAGGGCTCAGGGAGAACAAGAGGCAACGTGGTCCAGAGCCATGTGATACTGAGGGGCATCAGGGACCTGCTGCTAGGCCCAGCGTGAGCAGGGTGCTCCGAAATCAGCAGGGGCATGTATGACTGTCATGTGCACTGGGAACAAGGAGAAGCTTTTATTAGAGGTTCACCATGTAGGTACATGTGCAATAAAAAGAGACAGGGGTCCAGACAACCCCTTAAGACCTGGGGGTGTGAGGAGTGGATGACCCCTCAAGGAGAACACATTCCCTTCCACGCACTCACACCATGTGCTCTGGCTTCAGGCACCACTGGGTGCTGCCTCCCGGGGCACACCAGCCGCTCTGTCCCAGCAGTGCCAGAGACTTGGGTGCTTGCTCACTGCTCAGGCTAATCCTCCTGCCCAGCCTAATGCAGGAACATCCCCAAGAGCCACCAGCTATGAAAGAAGGGCAATTGTAAGGTGGGAGGCTCCCACAGGACTTGTACAAAGGAAGGTGATGGTTACAAAGTGGGGCCAGCAGCAACCCTGCTTTGCCCCAGGCTGCTCACAACCCAGCAGGGACCTGCACAAGACACAAGGTCACAGGGAAACAGCAGGGTCTTTGGGAACTGGAGACATAAGACTAAGAATTTTCAGAGGCCTGGCCCAGCTACAGGTGAGAGTGATGGAAGTTGGGTAGGGCTGGGAGATCCAATAGGCCTGATGGCCCTTGGTCCAGCAAACAGCAGTGCTGCCTTTCCCAGGGCTGGAAAGGAGCTGGACATCCAAATTCATTTCTCAGAGAAGCTCATTGATCCCTTCTTCACCATGCACAGTCCGGCACCTCCATCCCTGGCACGGACTGGTCCTATGTTTGCAGAGCAGTAAGAAACCAGCTTGATTACTGTAGCCCTGCTCACCGCAGGGACAAGGCACACCACAGCCAGAGGATGCTGTGCACGGCTGGTCAGCAACTGCCTCCGTGTGCTGCAGCAGCCTAAGCTGTGCTGCAAGGCCAGGCAGTGCTCTGTCAGGGAGTGTGCACATGGGGAGACTTACTTGGCCTGATGTGGGTTAATATGCCACTTCAGCAAAAAGGAACTTGTGATGGCTGCAGGGCACCAGTGCCCCATCCATCAAACGGCTCTCCTGTCACTGGCACTGCTTCAGTGACCTGATGGGTCCTGGATGGTTTTCTCTCTGACGGGGAGCTCTCAGCCCTGGCACTGGGCCTGAGCAGCTGGCAATGGCATCTGACTGCTAGGCATGGCCATCTCAGGCCCACCCTGCTCTCATGTGAACTTGGGCAGGACATGCTCACCAGGGCCATGAGCTTCAGCCCCTCCAGGAGTTTGCAGTTCCTGTTCTTCAGGCGATGTGCCTCGTCAATGACCACACAGCGCCACTGGATCTTCTTCAGCTCCGGGCAGTCAGCAAGGATCATCTCAAAGGTGGTGATAACCACCTGGAACTTGAAGATCCCAGGGAGAGGGTTACCCTAGGGAGACATAAACCATATGCAGCACTGGACTCCTGCAGGGTGGCAGGACACTGTCAGACATCCTGTCAACATATCAGTGTTAGCATCTGGCTCCTAGCCAGGATTTCCCCAGATTCATCTCAAGCAGCGGGCAGGTTCCTGCAAGCCTCCTTGCTGGCCACAGGCTGCGTCTCTCCAAACCAGACACTGCTTCAGGGCAGATAAACAGGCCAGGATAAGAACTGTGGCTGGGGCTCTGCTCCATTTTCCCCCTTCTGCATGAGTTGGGCCTGTTCTTCACTCATGCACAGTGCACCCTGAGCCCATGCCAGCAAAGGGGTCTTAAAAGATCACCTTTCCCTCTCCAGATGAACCACAAGCTCCACATGCAGCTCAGTGCTTCCCAAGTAAAGGAAGCCAGGGCTGGGGGGTGCATCCTGGGAGTGTTGTGTGCGTCAATCACCTGTGTATCCCTGTACACCATCTCGTACTGCTGGATCATCTGCCGGCTGATCTGGCTGCCGTGGTACACGATGGCATTCATCTCCGTCCAGGTGCGGAACTCCCTCTCCCAGTTGGTGATGGTGGAGAGAGGTGCAATGATGAGGAAGGGGCCATGGATGCCCATCAGGAATATTTCTGAGAGGAAGGTGATTGACTGGATTGTCTTCCCCAACCCCATCTCATCAGCCAGGATGCAGTTCTTCCTGCAGAGAGGGACAGGAGCAGATGAAGGTGGCTCTCAGGGGCAGGAACCACCCTGTCACTAACTCCTCGATGGGATGTCAGGCACATCACCTCCACCCACAGGTCTCTGACCCTGCAGCATGGAGGTTGGGGGGACATTGGTACAGTGGCCCAAACTGGTCTGGGTAAGCCAGACCATCCAGCTTCTTGCAAAATAGTGGATTCAAAATTAGTGTAAAAGATGCTGTCCTTTGGGTGCACACTAGCCAGTGAAAGATGCATCTGATGGCCTGCTGCAGCTGAGAACATGCATATTCCTGCACTCCTGCCACAGGAATGGGTCACCAGTAGCCTGTCCAATACCAAAAATCAGGTGTATCTTAGACCCATAGCTAAGCCCTACTATCTCCAAGACCCATCAGCATTTACCATGGAGAAACATTCCTGAAGACTCACTTGCAAAGCTAAAACAAACACAATTTTTCTGGCAGCTGCCTGCCAGCTCCAGCACTGGAAGGTCTCAGCAGCTGCTCTGTCAGGCCTGTTTGTCAGCTCTGCTCCCTCAGCTCTGCTGCTCCCATGACTGTACACACCAGGGTCCCACTGCCAGCAGGACTCCTCATGGGAGCACAGGGCTCCAGCCTCTCCTCACCTGTTATACCAGTTAAAGAGCAGCCAGTTCATTCCCTCCAGCTGATACTCCCGCAGCTGGTTGCTATTC
>JANHGO010001344.1:0-34753 GCA_024606505.1 Aquila spilogaster
CCGGGCCCCGCCCGCACCCGGCTGCGGCGCGGCGCAAACGGACAGGGCGCGGAGCGTGCTACGGCGAGAGCCGCTCCCCGCGCTTGGTGAGCGCGGGCTCCTCCAGCCCTGCGCTGCCGCCGTCGTGCTGCGGCACGGGCTGAGCTCTGGGGACCGCGGGCCCCTCTGCCCGTCCTTATCTATAAACTCGCGCATAGGCGCGGCGTCATGAAGCGGAGTGCCTTAGATTTAGGGGAGAGGCGTAACCGCCGCGTAATGGTTTGAATACGCGCAGCTGCTGTGCTGTGGATCTGGTCCCTTTCTCACTGGGCGCTGCCATCGCTAAAGACAGCCCTGTGCTCGGAATTCTACCCCACAGCAACCCATCAGACGTTTCTTTCTCATTAAGCTATATGGAAAACCGTAGCACTTTGTAGAACAAGCAGGATTTCATAATGGAGTGACAACAGTGACAGTTACAGTGGCACTGTAACAAATACATCTGCTCGTCTCACGTGGTTGGTTTCTTTTGGTTCTCCTAAAATAGCTGTCTGCAAAACCCCACTCTTTGGTGCTCCATCGGCAGCGCTGCCCGCCCTGCTCCACGCACCCGCAGACCCACACTCTGTGCTGTCATTATGCCTGAACGGTGGTAACCTCGTGGCACGTACGTGGTCTATAAGCTCGTTGCACAGTGCTGGTGACACCCGCTGTGGGACTTGTCACAGTCAGAAACATGGGAACACTCGTATGGCTGTAACGTTGCGCTTCTGTCTTTTCGAGCTGCCGGGTTAAGCAGCGATGATCGAGATACCAGCCATTTAGCTGCCGTTTGGTCACCTAAAATAGACCCAGCCTGACCTCGAATCCCAGAGAAATGACGCTGACGTGCGTTGCTCCTGGGTGGCCACCGGGAAGCGCATCATTGGAAAATCGAGGTAATTAATGTCAAAGACCTGGGACATTACAGCTGTGACGAAGGTCCCAAGGCCCTCCCACCTCCAGCAGGTGAGGATGTCAGGCCATGCTGTGCTCACCTGCCCTGAATTCCCCTCCGGCCAAAATTCCTCCTACCCAACTGAGGGCTGAAATATCTCCTCTTGTCACTGGCAATGGTGGCGGGGGCAGGTTTCAACTCACTTCAGCAATTTTAAAGTGATGCATGAGATCCTTGCACATTAAATAAGCATCTTTTATAGCCGAGAGAGACAGGGAGGCGGTTCCCAGGGTGACTCACAGCAACAGCCCAAGATACCGGGTTTGGAAAAGAGTGAATCACCTTCGAGTGGTGCCTCTCTGCCTTTCGTACCCAGATACCTCCATTGGGTTGGATGAGGCTGGTGCAATGGGCCCCACTCCTGGGTGTTGGTGGTGGGAGTCGTCAGCCTACAGCAGTGACCCCCAAAATGCAGAGTGAGCAATGTCAGCACGAGAGCAGCGGCTATGGCTGTGGCTCACCGTCCTTGTTTGGGAGCTGAGGAGGCTCAAAACACCCCAAGAATTACTGGAAATTGGAAGAGCAGAGCTGACCGTGGCTAATGAGAGTTCATTTTTTTTTAATCCGGAAGGTGATAAACTTCTGGGAAATGTTGCCAATGGGCAGCCTGCATCAGCACGTGCCATGCTGGGAGGGCTGAGACTTGCAGCAAAGAGCTCCATAGCAGGCTGCTAAGTATGGGGCTGTGTCCTCCAGCAACCACACACCCCAAATTACCACTATGTCTGATGGCACACAGTGAATATCCCATCTTTGGGAATGGAGCTCAGCGTGCCACTCCTGACCCATGAGCCCATCTCAAACCCATAAATTTGAGCGTGCTCTTTGGGCTAATGAGCACGCAATGTGCCGGGACTGCTGTGGTGGAAGAGACTGTGGACCCATGAGAGTCCTCAGGAAATATCAAGGCTCTGTAAAAGCACTGCTAACAATGCGCCAGCTTTGGTTTAATGTCTATGTAGGATCTACTTTCTGTGTTTATGAAAATTTTCTTTGTCTCTCTCCAATTCCTGTTTGGCTGCGCAATGTGCCAGCAGAGCATTAGGGAGTGTATGAAAAGAGCATCAAAAATGGACATTTTCTCTTTGCAGAATCAGCTATACCAGTATTAGCTTTCATCTGGATTCAGGGTGAACCTGAGAATCAAAGGAAAAACCCCTTGCTCTTTTCAGATCTATCTGCAGACAAAGACCTGGGATTTCCCAGCTGTCTGGGGTTGGTTTTTCTCCAGGCTGTGTTCTCTCTCTGTGTTTTATTTCCTTTCCTTTTGATTTGGACTCCTTCCATTATAATGCATACAGTCAGCGCTTTTGCACACAATTACAGCTGAAAACCCTTTTCTGAGCAAAGGACAGAAACATTTCGTTTTGAAAATACCCAAACCAGAACACATCGATACAGCACAAACATTTTTCTCCTCCTTTTTTTTTTAATCTTCTTCAGGATGCTATTTCTGGCTTCTGGCAGCACATCAGTCCTGATGGGATGATGGCAAGAGGTCCCCTGGGTGGGATGGAGCTGCTCAGGTGGTGACGCAGGTTCACACCCCTTGGGCTGGGCCAGCCCGGAGGCTGAGTCACTCATCATGCATTTACTTCTCACTCCGCTATTGGCTGCTCACACACACCGGGCAGCTCTCCTAATCCTTCTGCAACTGGCACAGGTGATGCTTTCCTGCTTCTCAGATTTTCTGCTGTGGTCTCTGGAAGAGAGACTTGACATCCAGTGTCTGGCACAGGGAAGGCAGGGTTTGGCTGGGCACACCGATGGCTGTGGTGGGGACCTTCTGTCCCACCTGCTCCACTTGGGGTTGAGCTGCCTGTGTTGCTGTGAGGCTGACAGGGCCTTCAGCTCTGCCCCCTGCCAGCCCAGTAGCACAGTGCTGAACCACGCTGCAGGCAGAACCCGAGCTGCATGAGTGCTGGGCTCTGTCTCTTTGCCCTTCAGTTGCACAACAGTGATACATCTCCATTCCACATGGCCAGCGAGGACAGATGTTTCTAACCCAAATGTTTGCCTGGGCACAGTGTACGGTGTCAGCGCCGGCAGCCTCTGACCCTCTCTGGTGTGCGGGAGGCATGTCACCAGCTCAGCACAAAGGGCAGTAGCACACGTACTTACGGATGCTCTTGCTGTTCATTGCCATGCTCACATGCAAAAGACTGCTCAAAGCACATCCAACAGTATATATTTACTGGGCTGGGATTAGGCATTGTATCTCTCATGCAAACCCCACTTTGGAGCATGTTGGCCTGTTAAATGCAGTCGGTTCCCCTCTGTAAAAGGTCTACTGAGGGGAAAGGAGCTGTTTGTGATCATGAGGGGCCTCAGTGCAGCAAAAAGGAGGGCAGTGCTTATTCAGTCTGTTAGCTTAAAGATAATCCCTTCACCCCTTTAGTTTAAATATAATTCCCCCACCATCAGTGAAAATCACCAGGACACCCCTGGCAGCTGTCATTGACAGAGCACCTCCAGGAAAAGCTGAGCTTTACAGCCACTGAAAATCTTCCTCTTTCCTCCTGTGTTTGGAAATAGTTTTTCCATGGCTGAGAGGACAGGGCTAGGCAGCTCTTTTGGGGGGAGATGGGGACACCAACGCAAAACCGTTCTTACTGCAAGAGTGATTGCAGGGTAGGCTGGCAGCAGAGGGCAAGAAGGAACTGAGCTGCTGGAGAGCTGTGATTGAGCCATTGGGAGAGGGTGGTGGCAGCTAATTCCAGTTAAGAGCATGACAGACAGTGGCACAATGCACTGCTGAGTCAATCACAGAGACAAACAGAAGTGAGGTGCCTGGCATTGCAAATCTCAGCAAAGCTCATGCAAAGCAGGGTCTGTCCATAAGGGCTACATGTGCATCTGATTTCCCAAATGTCAGCTCTGTAATAACTGGATGAGGAACTTGGCTTCGTGAAACAACCAGCATCGCTTATTTCAGCACTTAAATCCACAGTCAGTGGCTCAATGTCACCTTTACACACTTTCCTGCTGGTTTATGCCTTTTGTCATATGAACCACAAACCACCACCCATTTTTAATTCTGACTGTTTGGGATTTGTGAATGCTTTTGGAACCTACCACAAAATGCCAGCAGTGTAAAGAAGAGCAACATGTGTCACCCCGCACACTGTCCTCCCCTCCAGCACCACGATAGCTACCTACACAGCTAGTGCCAAGCATGGCAGCGCAACCCTCTCAATCTTCACCACAGTAAAACAGGTCTGAAACCATTCCTTCTCCCCACCATGTGCCTGGAAGAAGCACAAAGGTTTCTTTGTTCCAGTTCCTTCTCAAAAACCCAGCTCCTGCTGTTTTCCTGGTCACACGAGTTAAGTGCCCCCATGCTTCCTGCCCAGCTGAGCAGTGAGTCAGAGCACCCAGATCAGACCTCTGGTTCCTCCTCTCCTCATGACTGCTTGAGTCCTGCCGCAGCAGGGCAGGGCATGTCTCTTGGCAGGGTGGGCAGAAGTCTCTTTGGTAGCCTGTGGACTTCCCCATTACAGCAGCCCTTTACCCTCATCCCCAGCCACTTTGCTCAGGGCAGGAGACTCTTGGAGGCTCAGGCTCCGTGGAGGGAAAAAGACACAGCTGGAATAGGAAGAGTTTCAGAGCACTCACCCTTTCCTCCCCTGTGGACACTCAAGATGATAGCAGTCCTCTTTCCCAGCTTGTTGACTGGCATTACATTCAGACGTGCCAATTGTACACTACCTACAGCCCAGGTTTCTCCAGAACCCCTTGCTGTGCAGCTAGAAAAGGTGTTTCCTCCATCAGCAGCCGGAGACCCAGAGTCATGCAGGCAAAAGTAAGAGAAGCCAACTGAGACCATTGGCAAAGCTGCCAGACTGAGCCAGTGCCACCCACAGAGCAGCTACACTAATTGAAACCTGCTGAAGAAGTAGACTGTCTTGTTAACCACATGTATAGGAAGGCCCCAAGTGAACCTCTTCACGAGTAACCAGTGCAGCATGCCATATGGCTGAGATCCCAGGATGCTCTCTGCTGACGGCCTGGGCCATCCCGCTCTGCTGAGTTCCCACGTAGAACAGGTAAGCAGTTTGGTAGCTGCTGGGTAACGTAGTCAGCGCTCCTCCTAACCCTCTGGAGTCTGCAAGGAACTCACACAGCCAGGTCCGGCACCAGTATGTTACAGTGTAGAGAAGGTCATCGCTTCATATAAGAGTCAGCTGGACCACCTGTAAACAGTTCTGCAACTCCATAGCATCAGAGGGAGTGTCTTGGTAACATAAATGCTGACACGAGACAGAGGTCTGTGGATATCATTAAAAAAAACAGGAACCAGAAGTGGTTGTATAATAGAATCACTGAATTGTTAAGGTTGGAAAAGACCTCCAAGATCATCTGGTACATCCATCAATCCATTACTGTCGTACCCACTAACCATGTCCCTCAGTGCCACATCTACCCTTTCCTTGAACACCTCCAGGGACAGTGACTCCACCATGTCACGCTTCAGGTGAGAGTTCAGAGCAAACTAACAGTTTCTCAGGTTTTCCTTTTCCCATTGTTCTCTGTCCATAGCACAGTGGTCCACCTGAACTTGTGTTCACATTCATATAAAGATGATAGCATTGACGTGCCCAAGTACTGACCCATCTGCTCATAGATCCAGCTTATTCCTAAATTGCTCAAGCATACCTCATGCCACGGGATCACATACTCTGCCAAGGGCATGCATCTTGGCAACAAGTCTGTGCTGCAAGGGCTGATTGTGATGCATTGTTTTGTCTGTAGGCGCGTGCCTTGCCTGTTTGGGGCAATGATGCTGCTCATTGCAGCTTAAAGGCATGGGGCATTTCCAGGTACCAACAGCGCAGAGTTCATTTCAAGTGGGTTGCACGCTGCCCTAATCAATCCTCCTGGCCAAGTAAGTTTGCCTTTCACCACCCTAGTAAAGCAATGCCTCCTGGTGTCATAAAAACCCCTTTGTGCGAGTTTGCATTTTAGTTTGCATTCTGTATGTTTCAATAGATTTGAATGGAGAAATGGTTGCCAGGGAACATGACTGGGCAAAGACAAGGAAGATATGTTCTAAGAAGACATTAAGTGAAAGCTTTCCAAGGAGTGATAAGCTCTGGAGACTGGTAATCCTGATGAGTTCACAAAAACTGATAGTCTCCAGAGGCTGATGTTGAACAAGGCTGCCAGCACACATTAGCATCTTCAGCAGGTTGTATAACTCAGATCACACCCACGAGAGCACTGGCTGCTGCATGCAAGTGAAGACTCTGGAGTTATGTATGCACCTGATGAAACAAAGTGCCCTCTGAAGGAATTTCTAAACACCTGTCTAGAAGCCACTCGTGTGTCAGGGTGACCTCCTCCTTCCAAGTGTGCACACTGGGGTTGGCCTCCCAGCTGCAGCTAGGCAACAACAGTGAATGTGAGTGAGTGCACAAGTCATTAAGTGAACGTGTTCAGTGAATAGTTACCTGCTTTTACTAATAACAGCTTGATTCTATTAATAACAATAGCTAATAGAAGATTAAGATTATATAAGAAATAGCGGCTGTAATCTATGTCTTCCCCTAACAACAAAAAATTATAACACCTACTTGGAAGAAACGTATTAAAGATGGTGTGGCACTCATAAACCTTGGTGGCGTGTCCTGCAGATGCAGCCAGGAGCGAAGCTGTTAGTGCAGTACAGCTTCTTTGGCCAAGCAAGCCACCTGCCATGAAACAGTTCGTGGAAAGCCATGTGAAACCCTCGCCACTGCTTGCAGCGGTCAAAGGGAGAGCGCCCCATGTGAGAGGCAGCTAGCCATGCTGCTCCATCACCCACACATCTCTGTGTGCTTCACTGTATGGCTGAGGACCACAGACTGGCAGACCCAGCCCCACCATTAGGCACTCTACTGTCTGCAATCTGCAATTCTTCTAAAGCGTGTGCTTGTTTCAGGTGTCTCCACAGGTGATGCCTCAAGGCTGCCACTGATGTCCAGAGAAACTATGCAGATTCAGCATTTCTAATGTGGAAAAACAAATGTGTTGCAAGCTGCATTGCCCCCAAAAATATAGCAACAACGTTTTACCTTGCAAGCCTCCACCTGGATGTGCCTCCAGGTAATCTGTGTTCCCATCATCTCTCCAGGACTGTCATGTCTATACCTCCACTTAAGGAGCAGATTTCTCCATACGTGCATAAAGAACGTGGGTTGTTTGAATTACTATTGCAACCAAACTAGCTCTATTGAGTCAGACTCGAAGTATCTTCTGATTAACCACAGGCAGCAGCAGATGCTTAAAGACTGAAAGAACACAGTCATATTATCTCTAGCCTCTTATTTTTAATAACTACCAATAGCATCCTCATCTGTGAAGCACTCCTCCCAAAGAAGTGCTTAAAGGCTTGAACCAGGTCACACAGCCTTGCACATAAAAGCAGCTCCAGCCCTAGATAGAGCCTGAGACCTAAGAGGCAGAACCCCAACATCTGGATGCAGGCACAGAGGTGCCTTGTAAGAAGCAAACCCAAAGCACTCATTGCAAAGCTGAGAATCAAATAAGATCTCTTGAGACCTGCTCCTGGGCTGCATTCTCAGAACCATCCATCCGTCCAAAACATGCTGGGAACAATCTAACTGATGAAATAAACACCTTGACAAGCAAAACGTGTTTCCACATTTTCCAGTGGTGTTCCAGCCCTGATCACTGAAGTTTGACACACACACACACCTGGCCACCGTGAGCACACACACTGCGTGGCACGAACACACATCTCACTGAAGCAGCGCTCAAGCACAACTTTCTGCTTCAGCAAACGTGTTTCCTGTTATCTCTGTGAACTCCTTCAGCCCCAGCACACTGATGTGAGCAACATCATGATTTGTTAAGACACAGCATGCTGTTCTTCTGCTGTTTTTCCCTTCTTCACTGTCATCACTGGTTAAGTCCCAGCTGTGAGAACTCTCTCAGCTCAATCAGCTGATGCTAGCAGCCCAATGAGCTGCAATCAGCAGATGTTTGCAGTCAGCAGCTGGCTTCCAGCTCCCACCTCAGGCAGACTACAAAGCACTTCACTTCTGTGCCCAGCACTTCACCTTGGAGCAGGAGAAGACCCTCAGCCTGTGGGACCTCATGAGCCCATGCACTGCCTGCAGCCATTGGATTCATTTAGCTCCCAAGTAAAACAAACCAAACTGGGTGTGATTGAAGATAAAGTGCAAAGTGAACTAGCTCAGCTCTGCTTTAATGGTATTAGTCATGAATTTTCACTCACTCAAAGTTCTCAAAGCTTGTTTTCCATTCTTCTCCTCTTATCCCTTTCATCTTTGTGAAACACAGGTGATATCAATTGTGCTGAGACAGTCCCAAAAATTTTGCTTAGCTTTGACACTTCCACCTCTACCTCAGACTTCAAGGAAAGCCTGCGTGATATCAGCAGCTGTAAGGCTAAAAGAACTTCATTCCAGATCCTTTCGATCAGTGCCAAATTGTTATCAAATCCCCATGTTTCAAATGGAAACCTTCCTACTTCAGAAAGCAGTGTGCTTTTCTGTCTGCTTCCCCCGTGCATCAGCAAGCAGGGAGGCTGCCCAGGGAAGTGGTGGAGTCACCATCCCTGGAAGTGCTCAAGAAACGTGGAGATGTGGCACTGAGGGACATGGTTAGTGAGCATGGGTTGATGGTTGGACTGGATGATCTTGGAGGTCTCTTCCAGCCTTAATGATTTTATGATGGCCTGGCTCCTGTGCCCACTGAGGCTTCCGAACTGCTCTGCCAGCAGCTGGGAATGTAAGCAGATACCACCTTTGTCTGAAAGGGTGGCACTTAGAAAGCTACAGAGAATCAAGTGAGAGCTCCCAAGGCTGCTTTCCCAGAGTTACTAGAGAGAAGCAGCAAGAACCTCAGGATTAAATCCCATCAGTTTAGCAGCTAAATTAATTACAGTGCAGATAGAGTGGATGAAGGAATGTGTATCAGATAATCAAGTAACACAACACCTACTCAAGTTAAACTCCAGGGACACACACTCCCTCGCCCCAGAGAAGTGTCTATGGTGTGGCCCCAAATGCAACAAGGTGAATATACCAGCTCCTCCACCGCTTCCCCTGGCCTCCCTCATTCTCATGAAGATCAAAGTGTTTTGTTTTTTCCCCCCCATCTGATGCATAAAACAGGTACTGGATTGGGACTCAGGGAGTTTGGATGCTCATTCACACCCTACCAGTGACCTATAGGTTAACCTTAGCCATGCCCTCTTGATCCTTCTTCATGAGGAAGGAACAATCCCCACCTCAGTGAACTTTCTGCAACATACCTACACTGCAGTTTATGCTGTACATACTAAAGGAATAATTGGACCTGCCTAGATCCCCAGAGATTTGGGAAATTGGTTGTTTCCAAAGTATCCAAAGGTCTATTTGATTCTGTGCTTTTACATAAGAACGTTTTGCAGATGGAGAAAATAAATCAAGTTCAGATCAGAATACTTAAAAAAAATAAATAAATTAAGCAATATAAAAGTTTGCTATTACTTTGTTTGTTGAGTGATGAAACAGCAAGGAAAATATAGCCACTGGAAACCTTTCAGCTACAGTGTCTACTCTTCAGATACCAAAGGAGATGAGATGTTCAAATGTAGTAAGATTCCCTACGGACACTGTTTGAAGATCAAACATCTGTAACTACCTCAAACAGAACAGCCTGCCAACCACCACAGGGACATGGTCACACTAACTCAAGTGCCAGATTTTCTGTTTGTCTGCAAACAGCAGGGCCAGAGAGTTGCTGAATCTCTCACTGACCACAGAAGCCAAAGAACAGTAAACTTAATGGGTGATAAGAATGACACCAGTCAACAAGGAAACCAGGTGATTGATGTATTACCCTCGCTCTGACGTGACTGAAGCACAGGGGTTACCTAAGTGAAATGAACTGGTCAGGCACTGCTAGCACACAAACATCCCCAAGTCTAAAATCTCCTAACCAAGATAGCAGCTCAAGGACAAACCTCATCACAGGGTGGGCCTAGCCTCCAGCTCCTCCGATAACACTGCCTAAGCTCTGCCCTCCAACCTGAGATCTGTGAGGTCACCAACTGTGAAATATCCTGGCTTTGTCAAAGAGACCCCACATCAGAGTTGCTCTGGTGTAGAGCCTACAGATCCACTATTAAATTGCTCAAAGACCCTAGAAACAAAGTTCACATAGACCTCTGGGAGAGGACACAAAAGCATTTCAGATAGCTGCTTCGTCCCCAGAATCAACTCATATGCTTGAATACTAATGGCATCCCAGCAATAAGCAGAGACATGACATGTAGTAGGTCAGATTACCACATCATCATTAAGAGAGAAAATTTCAGAAGACCTCATTGTAAATAAGGCCAGGGATGCCAAGTCACTCCTTTCCCCAAACACAGGATATTCTAGAACTTCAGAAGTACTTACAGGCTCTAGACTCTCAGAACTGCTTCTGGTTCCTAATCTTATTTGCCTTAGACCTTCTCCTTCATTCCACCCAGAGCAGAAAACAGCGGGAAACTAAGGATAACTGCAGAAGGTAACTCTCTACTCAGAATAATTATGTTTTCTTTCCTGAGAACTGGGCATTGCTACGCTCCCCTTCCCTTACATGATACCAATCATAAAAAGTAGTTTCCAAATACATCTACTTCCTCTTCTCTCTAGCAGCTGTCTTACTAGCTTTCAACAGCTGCCTAACCACAATCAAAGTTCTGAGGTTAAATCTTTAGATATGCACTCAGAGTCTTGCTGTAAGCCTAATGTTCCCATAGTGCATCATATTAGCAGCAGCCTACATATTCTCATTCCCAGCTCAGCTCCCAGATAACCTTTTGGAGGCTCCTGATGCAGTAGATCCCTTTTATAGCAAAGCCTCACAGCTCAGCTGCCCTCCATTCCCCAGCACCTCACTCCCTGTACCTGCAGGGGGGGAAGCAGGCACAGCTGAGGCTCAGCCTGCCCCCTTGTAAAGGGTCAGTCCAGTTTTCCTCAGCAGAGAAATTACAAGCTGGTGCTAGTCTCAGTACAAGCTATCCAAGGTCTGCAGTTGAGCCCAAAACAATATCTGAAAGAAATCTCTTAGCGTATTTGTTTGAACAGGAGAGTGTCCATCATCTTAGTCCTGAACAGAGGATGTGGGGAACCACTCCAAGGTTTACATACGCTGAAGGTCTGAAGGTGATTTTGGGAATCCTGCCAAAGACACTGTAAAGGGCTCAGTTTTCAGAGAGCCAGTTTCCACCATACTAGAGTACTTTGGAAATTTTAGCCTTTGTCCACTCAAGGTAACCCAGATGAGGGGGAGGAAGAACAGCTCCAAATTACTATTTAGCTGATGTCACAAATGACATGTTTGAGGCCATCTTCTCATTATTACAGAGCTTATTGCATATTGACTGTGTGCTTTAACTCAGCTCAGATGAAGCCTTAGGAATGTCTCCTGGTCACTCAGATCTTCATCAGAACACGAAGTACACACTGAGGCTGGGGCCATGAGAGAACATGACAGTGAGGAATGTTCCTGTTGTTGGGTCACTGAAGGAGATCCTTTCTTTGTGACACATGTGGGTAAGATGGTGGTCATGATAGGACTCTGCAAAACTCTCCCCTTCTACATCATCAGTGCAACTGCTTTTGGAAAGAAGGGAGAGAGACTGATAGTTTGGTGGAAATGCTGACAGAATCCTGATGCCCAGATCTTTTATTTGAGAGGAGATTTGCTGTTCAAGTCAGCTTGGTGAGCAAGATGTAGTTTGATTAGTCAGTTATCTTCTGTGCAGTATGGCCAGAAATTATTTCAAACTGCTTTTCCTTTGGCCAGATATTTGATAGAGTGCCACATAATATATTTATTAAGGGAGTGGAGAAATCATAACTGGATAAAAATAGCAGGGCCTGGATTAGAAACTGGCTGGCAGATGAGGAACAGAGCTTCACTGTTGCTTCAGAATGCCTGGTGTCACCAGAAAGATTCTGTGCAGTGGGTCGGCTAAGCTGGGGCAGGCTGATACAGAAAGCAGAAAGCTGATCTGGAGAAGCACAGTGAGAAACACCAGGTCTTTTGGATGACTGGCTGATATCTTGATCAAGAGAGGGAACACACAAACGAAATAGGCTCTCACTCAGGTCTGCTCCTTGTAGCCCAACAAAGCTGGAAAACATGCCATTGGAGGGGAGGTGCACAGAGGGTTTGCTTTTCTGCCTTGTTAGATGGCAAGTTCGTGCTTGTAATACCAGGAGAAGCAGTATTTGTGGTTCTCACATAATTCATGGGAAAAGGACAACCGTCCTCCCTGACCTGCCCCCCCATCCCAGTTTAAAATGTCTTTTGACAGGATTTTTTTGGCCAAAGGTAGTTTCCTTTACGAACCGAGACCTCCTACCTCCAGTGATATTCCTAGTTGACAACTAAAAATAGGTAAGGGCTGCAAGTCCCATTCTCCACAAACCTTTGGGTTTTGCTCCCTCTTTGAATAGGTACAACAGGTATCCCTTTGTAGCCACTTCTAACAAAGGTACCACTCAAGTGCCAGTGCGCTATTAGCCCCATTCCCTAAGGAGTTGTTCTCTGCAGAGGACCACCACAATTGTCAAAGAATTGCCCTTTGGGATCCAAGCCCAGGAGATGACTCCTTCCCACACAGAAGACAGCTTCTAGCAGGCACTGGTAGTGGTATACACATCGTGTCTGAGGTATGCTTAAAGGGCACAGTCACCTCTGCTCACAACACAGGTGTTAACACCTTCCAGTCACACCAAACTCAGAAAGTTGTTTTATACACACAGACATACACACGTGCATACACAGTTTCCTCCATAACTTCTTATCACATGTGGTCTATTGCCAATAAGGCCAAGGGAGCATTCAGGTAAATTAATTTATATGAAGACTTTGATGCTGATTATTAAGATAATGTGCAAAGTCTACCAAAGCCTGTGTTGTGCCAGGTGCTAAATAACCCACAGCAGGAGATGCTCACTGTCTCCAAAAGATTATGGTCTAAGTAGAGACTTCAACTGTGGAAGAAGACTGGGTTATGTGAAAGAGGCATAATTTATCCACAGTGAGAGGCTGAGCTGGAATTAGAAGCCCCTGTGTCCTGAGCAGGATCTGGTATGTCCCCTGAGCATCGCCACCTACAAATCATTGATGCAATCTTTAAATAGGCATAATAAGAAGCCTCCCTGAAACCGGCCATATGGAATTCCTGCAGACATTTTGTTCTTTCTCTGGTTACAAACCATGGGCGTGTAGGGCTGTTCCAGCAGCTGCGTGCGAGGCTTCGGACGTAGCAACAGCTACAGACTAGCTGTGAGAACGGCTCCTGTCGTGTGCAATCGTCCATCAACACACCCTGCGGTGCTATAAAAAGAGCCGTGCACAGAGAGCACAGTGCTCTTTGTCGGCTGAAGAAAAAGCTGCAACAGCATCGCCATCCTTGTGTCAGAGAGGGAACTGCAGGGACAACACGTCCCGAGTCGGTGCCTTCAGCTGCACCGAGGGTTACATGTTCCTCTTGGCTCACCTTGATGCCACGATGAGGCCTGGATCATTCTTCTGTATTTCTGAAATCTGAGGAGAGGAAGAGTGGTATTCTTCCTCCAAACACGTACTGCTATAAAAGCTGGCAGCGTAAACTCTGGGAGTAAACGTGACTGTCAGGGTTGCTACAGGCAATGACAAAATTATCTGAAGTACCTCATTCCAGCAAATACCACTCAGTGATGGATTAGTATGAACACTTGAGTCTTCTAATGTGGTGGCTGCTGGGGTTTCTTGCCTTCTCCTCTCTATTGGTGTGGCATGAATGGCGTAATTAATGCTTTGTGCTCTAAACATAGGGCTCATTCCCATTTTGCATGTGTTAAAAAACAGCGCAACATCACTATTGATTTGTACTCTGAGACCAGATGCAGGTCATCAAATAAACTTCGGGGCTCGGGAAGAGTTTACTTCATATGAGATCCTCTTCTGCACCTAGCAGGGAGCCGTCCCGGTCCCCTGGGGTCTCAGACCCCAGCAACCCCTGGCCAGAAGGTTCCCACTCCACGGGACAGCCTGACACCCACCTCAGTAAGATACTCCCCATCGCACCACTGACATGTTGTAGGGAGTAACCTCCCTTCCCTTCCTCTCCCAAGAAGCATGCCATGCTGTTGTCTGTTTTTAGTGCAGATGTATCATACAAGGCACTGCCTCACTGCCTGACTCTGGGCAAGTTGTTACCTGTGCCATGCCTCAGCTTTCAGCAGCCGCTCAACAGCTGACATTTCATAGTGTACTGAGAGGCTGCGGTGGACCGTGTTCTGGGATGCTCCAGTGACGGAGGTCTGATAAGAATGACTTAATAAAACACTGGTTCAAGCAAGCTTGACTGCTATCATTTGTGACAAATGAACGTAGCATGGCCAGAAGTTTGCTGTTGTGCATTGACTCCCCTCAGCAGCACCTCACCAGACTGACACCTTCTTTCCTAGGTGCACTTTGACATTCACACTCAGCAGAGTTACTGCTTCTAGTCACACTCCCCTTTCCTTCAATCTCTGGGTCTCACCTCCTTCAGAAAGTGTTATGCTCTAATAATGCTCTCTCTCTGGTAGCCCTCATCAGTAGTGAAACGTTGTCCAGGCTGACAGCAGGAAAGCCAAGGGACTCATTCCCCAACAGGCCAACAAAAGTGCTGCTTTACTGTTTATGTGGCAGCTGGTTTCCTGGGACACTTATAACAGAGGTCAAGGTTGTATAACAACAGCATCCACAACATTCTTCCAACAACCATCGATAAAAGTACCCCCTCAAGAATTTGAAAGGAAGCTGGATTCTGTCTTTGTCAGCAATGGCATTTACAAAGGATTTGTAATAGATTTTATGGTACCAGTTTACCCTGAACTTCTTAAAGGTGTTTCTTCATCTCAGCTGTCTGAGTCAGTCTCGAGGCTCCTGATCATCACCATTTATTGGGGCTGACTGGATATTTTGGAAGAAGAGATGATCCCGGTCAGTACTGGAGCCAGAACCCAAGCCCTGTGTTTTATGAGCAGAAGATTCAGCTTTCTTTACAGCTCATTGGGAGCCACAGCACCACATAGGCTGATCCGATGCTCATCACTGAAAGGCAGCCACTCCCAAGGTGGAAAGTAGCAACAAGTAACACAAGGAAAGCCAAGTGAAATTCTTAGCCAAGGACAGACCAAGTGTTTAAATGCACATCCAGTGTTTAAATGCATGTGCACTGAATACATTAGATCTCTTGCACAAACAGCCAGGACCACCACTCAGCCCATTTTGGGCAACTCAGGGAAGGTCCTGCATGCCTTCTCAGCCTTGCTACCTCCAAAGATTTAATGCAAGTTTTTTGACATTTGGTGTTCATCATAAACCTCATTGCCTGCGGCTCAGGACTCTGGGCTTGCCTTTCACTTGTGAGAACAGCATGTTCCCAGCCCTGCTGATTCGAGAGGAAACAAGCCCCAAGAGTACCTTAAAGACTTGGACACAAATAGCTCCCACTGTGTATTATTCTCAAGCCAGTCTCATGATTTTGCAGGCCTGACTCATACCAAGTAAATGCTGAGGGTTTGTCGTGTTAGTCATCATAGGCAAAGAGGAAGGACCTCACTGGACTTGCACCAGCACTATATTTACCAGTTTTAGGGCAAAGAGCTGAGGAAGACCTGCAGGACCCTGACCCTGGTGGTAGTCCTAAGATCCCACAAGTCACAAGTTTGCAGAAGTGTGGTTCTGGACCTCCTTTGCATTCCCCTGATGGCTTTGCATCCATCTCCCTCTTAAGGATCAGCAAGCTGTGGTCCTTCCTGAGGTGTCTGTAGAAGACTCACCACCAGCAGCATCCTGCCCAGAGGAAGCTTGCCACAAGACACATAGTGGCTGCAGAGAGCACAGGTCAGGGCTCTGCAGGCCCTTCACCAGCAGCTTTCCTGGGAGGTCTCTGAGACTTGAAGGTAACTCAGTAAATGCGTGGATGACACTAAGCTGGGAGGAGGTGAAGACTCTCAAAAGCAGAGAGGCCGTGAAAAATTGGAGGGCTGGTTAATCCCCAGCTGCATGAAGTTTAACAGGAGCAAGTGCTGGATTCTGCACCTGTGACAGGGCTGAGCTCTGCTCTCTGGTGGCAGTGACAGGGCCTGAGGGAACAGTATAGAGCTGTGTCTGTGGAAGGTCAGATTGGGTATCAAGAAAAGGTTCTTCACCAGAGGGCAATGGGCATGGAGCTGGCTGCCCAGGGCAGTGGTCACAGCCCCCAGTGCCAGAGTTCAAGGACTGTTTGGACACCACTCTCAGACATCAGTTTGAATTTTGAGTGGTCCCATGTGGAGCCAGGGGTTGAGCTCAATGATCCTTGTCCTATCACTCAGTGAGTGACAAGGGGGAAGAGTTTTAAACTAAAAGAAGGGAGATTTAGATGAGACATTAGGAAGATGTTGCTTACCCAGAGGGCGTTGAGGCCCTGGCACAGCCTGCCCAGAGAAGATGGGGTACTCCATCCCTGGAGCTGTTAAGGGCCAGGTTGGACAGCTGGTGGGAGGCAAGGGTGGAGCCAGATGGTTGTTAGGATTCCTTCCAACCCAAGCCATTATACAGTTCTCTGACTCTTGCGGGTCCCTCCCAACACAATATATTCTAAGATTCCGTCATTCTACTCACGGTGACCTGTGGGGATTCGAGGTGCATAGGTCTGGAGGAGACATCTTTCGAGGCAGAACCCCCGCGAAGCCGGGCCGCGGCAGCGCACCTGCGACCAGGATGCTTCCCAGCGGCAGGCGAGGCGGGAGCACCATCTGCCGGCTGCTGCGCGGCCGCTGGGGCACGGCAGGGAGACGCGCAGGCCGATGCGTGCCTCCGCACGCTCATTAGGCTGCGTAGCGTCTTAGCGGTGAGAGAGACGGCAGAATCCCATCAGACCCTCAGATGAACCTCCTCGTGCCCGTGTCACAAAAGGGACTCCAGGCCAGTCAGTCACCGCTGCACGGACGAAACAAAACGGCTCCGGTGGGGGCTGGCAGGCTGTAAGTCAGCCGGGGCTATTTACAGCTCCTGCAGAGCGCAGTGAGGCTTTCAGCTAAAAAAGATCAAAGCGTGCCACTGGGCAGATTCCTTAATGAAGGGCCTTGATTTTGTGCAGTTAGAAACGAGCCCTTGTTTCCAAATATTCCTGATTATACTAATATTGAGAGGAGCACAGGAAGCCCGAAGGAGAAACAAAATGTATGCCTGTGGTGCAGCACTGCACCCATTTGAGCAGCTTCTGCATACAGTTGTCTTGGCTTTCTCATCTCTGCCAGAGAGCCGTGCTGACAATTATTTACACGACTCTGCTGAGCCGCCCTCCTGCTTCACCTGCCTCATCCTCTGGCCCAGAGCTCCAGACCTTTCAAACACATAGATGTTTCCCCATCCAGCTTCTGATCCTTCTGGTCAGTCCAGTGGGACATCTGCTTCCGATGACCTAATCTGTGGGGGTCTGCACAAGGCTGTCCAAAGAGTGATGGCTGTGTTCTGCTCAGGCAGCAGCAGTATGCGGTACCAAAGAGAGCACAGTTTTCCTTCGAGGTGCATGGAGACAGGAGCGAGGTGCAGCTGGGCATGGTGCTGGAGCTGGCATGGTCCCTCTCATCCCAGAGGATCTCACTTCTTTCCAGACAGCAAGGGATGTGCTTTGAGTTACTGCATCCTGCTCTTCCTAATTGCACCTTCCCAAAGTGCTGCATATAAATTCCCCTTCCACCCTCCCGGTGCCTGCCTCAGCGTGTGTCAACAATGCAGGGAACAGCAACAGAGAACGTGAATGTTAGAGTCTAAATTACAGCGAAGAGGTCGTGCAGCTATTTACATGTTCAGGTGTGTCAACACCATCAATCCCAACATGATTTCAGGTTCAAATGGATTAATAAATAAACAAACAAACAGGCTTCTGGGCACACCAGCACCTTTCCTGCCTTTTCAGAGCCGAAATACTCAAAAAACAAATCAGCTTTTTCCATTGTGTATCAACCCTTCTAATAAAAGGTATTACATTTCCCCAGCTTTGTTTCCAGAGCCACTTGACTGCAGGAGCAGAATAACACAGGGCACTTTCAGTAGCGGATTGCAAGCGATACTCGCACTTTTTGGGACCCTTAGGGGATGCTTTGACAAGGACGAGATCCCACTGAAGCCAGATCTGGCTGTTGTAAAAGGCGAAGCGCAGTCAAAGCCTGCTTACTGCTGTAGGAAAGCAGACCTTCCTGAGGCTTCTAGCTCTCTCAGGGCTGGACTCTGCATTTTCATCTCACAGTTCTGGTATACTGGTAAATTCTTTTATTTCTGCCTGACCTTTATAATGACCATTTCATGAAAAAAATAACAATAATGATCTGTCCTTTGGGCACTTTGAATTGTTACCAAAAAGAACTTTTGAGGTATCAGTGGGCCGGACTTAGAATTTTTACCCTCCACTTCTTAACCTCATTTTCATTTCCATCATTTGCACTGTTATCAAGGCAGGAGGAGCATTAGAGACATCAGAAGGCAGGAGGAGCATTAGAGACGTGAAGTTTTTCTGCGGTTACTTTTACAGGCTCTTTAAAGGGAGCGAAGAAGATCTTCTCTGGACTCTAAATTCAAACATCTTATACTCGTGTTTTTATTCCTCTTTTTTAAAAAAACAAACTGGAAACAAACCAGAGATGGCTGCAGCTCTTCCATCTCTTGTTACCCCAAACCCTGCCTGCCTTTCTGAAAGGAGAGCAAACAGTCAAACACACATTGCAGAACCCCATGCAAAGGTTCCATGGGATCTGTATGAGCCAGAGGGTCAGATGGGGTGACACACCACCAGTCCCTCTGGTTATAAAATGGATTTCAATGCTCTCTGGACCCATTTTAGAAAATTCACAGAGCTTCTGTTGGTAACAACAACAACAACATTTTGAGAATATTATAAAACAATTTCAAATCCCATTTCTTTAGAGTACCTCATAGGTTCCATTATACAGCTTTGAGAACTGTAATTAAGTGCTTTGAGATATGTTGGGGTCTGTTTTGTGTCAGGTGTTGCCTCCAGTCTCTTTGGCTTGAAGAAAATGCTTCTTTACCGGAAAGTTACTATTGCATTTAATAGAAATCAGAAACAGACTAGGAAGGCTACTGGCTCTGAAGCACCCTGTGTTCCTTGTGTTTTTGTGAGCTTGGGAGAAAGCCTGCCTGCCTCTTGGGACAGCCTGATCGTAAAAAGATGAATCCCTCATCTTTATTTTGCATTTACCAGTTTGGTTTTTTCCTCCCTTCTGCAATCCTCTTACTTAACTTGCCATAAAGTAAATAACAATAGCTCACCCCAGCAGACCTTCCTTTCCAGTTGGTTGAGATACATCTGAAGTTTTGCCTTATTTCAAAATGCTGTTGCTGCTGAACCCAAGGAATGAGAAAATCCTGGGTCAGGAGCACAGAAACCAGCATTTGGACACTTGCAAGAAGCAGCTGCCATCAGAAATGCTTGCCAAGTACAGAGCACACTTTGAAAACTGGTGGCTATAGTATTTCCTTCTCCCCTGAAGAAGCAGACCCCTTCAGAATTGTAAATCAGGCCTCCAAAACCAATACACTGAGCAAAACATTACAGCATCAAAATAATAATTGAGCTTGTTTCCCTTACCTTTCAGTTTCCAGGGCTTTAGCCCCCACTAGATGTGTTTTCAGATTTTTTTTCTCAGTGTATGTAACACCTTATCTTTTAAAATGCTCGTGGTTCCAGGAGCTGGTGGGGCTTTAATTAGTGCAAATACTGCCATCCTGGCAGTACTGGGAGGCAGCTGGGAGGCACAGCTGGCCCTGAAATACACTGATGGTGACTGCATTTTTGTCTCACCTGAGTGCTTGCAAACAGTCAGGCCACCCTGGCAATGCTGGGGGCAAAGGTAGTGCTTTGCCTGCAGACCATGTACTGTGTCCAAGGTCTGGCTGAGAGCACATCTCTGCTGGCCATGCGGACTGAGCCACCAGCCAGGGGGATCTTCTCATTTTGGGAGCTTGGCCACATCCTCACCCTAGGGTGGTCCAGCATTTTTGCCTTGCAGCTGTTCCCTGGGTGAAACAAGTTTGATGGTTCCAAGTGCATAGTTTGGCTGATATGTCCACAGCACAAAGATCAGTTGTGCAACGTGGAGAATATGCACCTCACGTTCAGGAGAAAGCATGAGGCTCAAGGCATGAAAGGGCTCGAGGGCAGGCTGCAGGGCAATGCTGCTAGTTCTGTCGTGGGCACAAGGAAGGGAAAGGCATAGGGCTGTCTGCTAGTGTTCTTATGGAAGCTAACTAACCTCCCCCACAGATCCCATAGGGCACTGGGATGAGGCCATGAGATAGTGCAGAGGATGCTCCTAGGGCTCCAGGAAAAGGTGGTAAGAGTGAGTAAGAGTGGTCCCACTGGCCTGAAGCTGGTAGGAGTGACTATAGTGTGACAGTAACGTGTCCTCTACAGCCAGGAGGGATGGGCCGGATGCCCTGCTAAAATTCATAGGACTGTAGAACTATAGAATGGCTTGGGTCTTGGTTTGGGATAACCACTCACTGAGACACCACTGACTCCTCCAAACCCTAGACACCCTCCAGCGGACTTCACAGAACACCCTAAAAGGAAAGATCAAGGATGTAAGAGAAGATTTAGCCAGAAGACTTTTCTCTGGGGCAAGGATGGCGTATTGCAAACAGGAAGTGGGAAGAAAGGACAAGTCATTATGATGAGGGAGGAGCAGATGGAGGTGGGAACAGTCACCGATTCCCCTCAAACTTCTGGGGGAGACTGAGGCAGGGATGGTATTTGCTTATCTGCCCCAAAACATGGGGTATTGGTGGGCTGGTCTCTCCCCAGCCGGGAGCACCCAGCTGTTGGCAGGAGGAGGCGAGGGCAACAGAGCAGCCCTTCCCGCTGCCCTGGGGGGGACGGAGAGGCAGTGCAGTGCCGATGGAGATTGAGTCTAGTGATTGCTTTAAGGGATTTGCTGTCTCTTTCTTTCTTCCTCTCTCTCTTTCTTTCTCTCTCCTTTTTCCCCCCTTTTCCCTCCCTCTTATCCCTTTCTTGGTGCATTTGTCTTCGAGGAACCTGGGGTGTTCTTTTCATCAGTTCAATCTCTCTCTGGCACTTGAGTTCTGATTGGCTGAAGGTCTTAGGAAAAAAAAATCTTTAATTAAGTAGATAATCTCTTCTTAGGAAGTTCTGCGGCTCCATTTCACCAACCCCCTTTAGCTCTTACTTTAGGATTGGTTAACCTTCGCACAAGTTGGGATTCAGGGGACATACGCTTCTTCATCACACCAGGAGCACCGGGTGGAAAATAACTCCATCCCTTCCCTAATTTTATTGTGGGTTTTTTATCTTTTTTTCTCTTTTTTTCCTTTTTTTTTTACCCCCGGTGTTGGTACCCAATTTTGTTGGTTGGTGGTTTTTTTTGTTTTGTTTTGTTTTTTTTTTTAGGATGTCCTTTCTCCCTCTTTATTTGGATTTTATGTTTCACATGGACCCTTATCTGGGCATCTTCCTCCTCACTCCCTTCTTCCAGCCCTGCTGTGCCTGGTGAGTATTGGGAGCACCCCAGTCTGTGTGGCAGGCAGGTGCCCTTCCTGGAGACAGTAAGGATATTCCTCCTCACCTTCCTAAATATTCCTCTTTCCATCAGCTCAATTCTGGTCTTCTGTGGGACCGGACACTTAGCTAAGTTCCAAGAGAACCACTGGCAGAAAGGCTCAATCTAAGCGGAGAATTCCCCTTCTTCCCCCTTCTATGGGACAAATCCTAAGCTGGGATAAATTACAGCAGATGCCCCTAGAGCAGATGTAGAAGACCTAGCCCTTGGGAAGGTACCCACTGGGACAGGCAGAGACTTCTGCTTTTCTGAAGGCTTGCTGTATGTGTGAGTCTTGTCTTAATCAAATCAAATGGGGCTCCTCTCATTCTCCCAGGAGAGTACAGTCCCTGATTAAGAGCTCAGAGACAGCAGGGATAAGCTTGATGTGTGTGAGCATCACTCCATGAGAACAGCCTGAGACCCGACTCCTCAGCAGGCACGGGGTCAGGATTATATGTGTCTGAAATTCATGTATTAGGGTTTGCTGGGGAGAAGCTTTTGGTACAGTTTGGTTTCCATCCACCTGGGTCTCGGCAGAGCAGTCCATACAAATCTGCACTCACCTCCCAGTGCCCTACTGCTCATCCTCAGAGTTGCTTTATTTTATTTCCAGAGCTCTATTACAGGGTGAACAGAAAGAGATTATGTTTGCATCAGTTCTACTATCATCCCTTATATAGTGAATCTAGCCGATGCTCAAATGGAGATGGACTCAAATGACCTGTTTCTGTAGATTTTTCATGTGTGATTTCTATTGAGTACCCAAACTTTATTCTCCCTTTCTGTGATGCCCCGGGGAATTTACTCAGTGGGTCACAGACTTATCTCGAGGAAAGGCTTTTCCCATTCAATTACAAAAATCCCCTGCCTCCCCCATAGCAGTTCTATGGCATTCTTACTGTGGATGGAATAACCAAAATTACAGAAACTCAAGACTAAATGGGAACTCATTCCTGTTCGGGTGGGAGTGAAATCTCTGTTCTCTCAGAGGTCTTCTCCTCCCCTGTATATTTCAAAATATTATACAATAGCAAACTCGAGATCAATTTTCCTTCCTGAGCGAGGGGGATATGTGTTATGCAGGGAGGCTGGGCACGGCAAAAACTCATGCTGGATTTATGTCATTTTTTCCCTTCTGCCTGTATATATCTCTCGCTTTCCTCAATATAAATGGCTTTAGAATACATTAAAGGAGAAAATAAATCAACATTTGGTAGAAAAAGTTCAAAGGGTGTGGATTTTCAGAGCATCAAAGTGATGTTAAATACAGAAATCCCATGCATTTTCGATGGAATCGGGATGTTTAAATGCCCCGCTTGCCTTTCGGAATGTTTTATCTCAGGGAAAAGTTTATAGCTCCAGATAGTGTCCAACTCCTAGGTCAGAGTTTCCCGAGAGAAAGGAAAACTGCAAACTTTCTTTGAAATGATCATATTGCAGACCCTGTCCCTTAACTCTCACAGAGAAAAAAGAAGTTCCTGGGAATCATGTGATAATCCTGTTTGCATTTTTTTGCTGTTTATCATTATCTGATCCGACTGCTTAAAATGCAACAAGATCTTTTTTTTTCCCCTGTGATTTGATCACAAAACAGGGAGCAGAGCAGGGGGAGGTATTTAGATCAGCAATAAAATGCTTTTTATATATGTAACTGCTTTCTTTCTCTGGGTGTGGATTAGATTCCTCCATATCAGCACGCCTGTGGACTGGCAAAGTATCAGAGTTGTATTTAAGAACTAAAAAAAAAAATGAATAAATGTAACAAAACAGAGAGAAATTAAGTGAAAAATCTAAAGCCCTCCTTAATGAGTTGCCTCCCAGTTTCCTGTCTTATGGGAGTAATATAACAACCTCTATTTTAGAAACTTGCTTTTAAATGTTTGGGTTTTTTTTACTACATCCACAGGATTGCCCCTGGTTTCTGATGTCACTGGTTCTCTAATAACTTGAGGGTGAAATTCAGATCCAAAGTGAAATTGTATTGAAACAGAAGTTTAAGATAACGGCAGTAAAGATCTAAGTACAGCTCTAGAGAGAGAAAATGAATCAGCAGCACAGTAGTGTGAGTGGGTGATCGGGTATCCAAGTTCTTTAATGGGAGATTCAATGTAGAACTGAGGAGCAGGATGCTGTTATTGGGTAAAGTTGTGCATGAGTAGAAATTGTCAGAGGCTTATTGGTATTTGATATGTGTAAAATATAACGGGACAGCTGCTTGGCAGAGTCGTTTGCTGTTGGATTCGATCAGATGTGATAAAGAACCCCTGCTATAAATAGATATGCATTAGCTTTGAAATAATTTCCTAGTACCTGACACAATGAAGCCTGCTTTGCCCTGGGCCTGCTTTTCCCAGATGAGCAGAGCAGCGGAGGGGATCACACTGTACCCATGCCTAGCGTGGCTGCAGCTCTCAGGACTTCTCTCCCTGCGTGCCGAGTCTGCTTCTGCTCTGCTGCCCGTGTCATGCTGTCCTGCAGTGTGAAAGCGGAGGGAAAGAGCACGAGGTAGCTACAAGCTGTAAGCTGTGCGGGAGAATCATTTCAGGAGTTTCCTGTTGGGTGCGTGATTTCAGCAGGTGATAAATCTGCGCGGTGACAATGAAGCCATGGGAAGTGGGCTGCGTGCGGATGCAGCTACTTAGCCTAGGATTACATTCTGCTTCATTCGGTGATACGGATAATTATTATAAAAAATCACGCAGCAGAGACAAAAATGAAGAGAGATTCTTTTTCACAGTGATTCTCTTTGCCTTGCAGAGATGGCTCCAGTGGCATTCCCAGTATTGCACTACTTCAGTGGAACAAGTGGCTTAATTGCTCCCTGTCCCACTAGAGATTATATTCAGGAAAGAGACACATATTTCTTAGCTGGACCATAAGTGCAAGGATGAAACGCACAGTTTGTCTTCATTACCACATTTATCCCCTTTTCAGTATAAATAAGAAAACTTCCAGCTATATTCCAGGTATACAATGGCCCATTTTGCAGCAGGTAGCACCCTGACATTCAGACTGCCCCATCGCCCCTTCTCCTGAATCCACTTGGAGGGGGAAAGCATACCGGTCTGAATGAACTCTTTGCTCCTCTAAGCCCTACAAGCCACCCAGCAGCATGCCTGCCAGCTGATCCGAGGGCTCCGGGAAAGCGCCTTCTGTCTCTCTGACTTAATAAGAACCTTGAGAATATCCTGCTGGGAAATTGCTACTGTAGCATTTGCTCAGTTGCAGATCAGGAATTGGCGTGTCCTGAACTTGGCCTTTTTGTGAAGCTGGACGTTTATCCTGGGAGGAACAGATACGTTGCTTCAATGTGGTTGTGACACCCCATGCCTGCTAGCACTTAACCCTGAATTGTGCGTTACTGTCCCCTCCTAAAGCTACTCCTGCAGCTTCTCACGTGTTCCCAGCCCAAGATGAGGCCAGCAAGAATTTAAAACAAATACTTCTTGCACACAATGAATTTACCTTTTCTTACTGATGAAGTGAGAAGCAGTGCAGATGGGATGTATCTGTTGTTTTGGTTAGAAAAGCTACATAAGATGACTTGTAATTCCCTAGGTCTTCCCTGCGCAAGGCCATTTCAGTAGCATTTTCTCACAGTTGCTACCAGAGCCTCAGACTCACACTGACACCACCGTGAGCACTTAAGTTAGCGTGGTCCCCACGGCAAAGCTCTTAAGGGCAAGGCAAAGGGCAGGAGGGAAACCAGACGGAAAATAACTTGTTCATGCTGCTACCCAGTTGTGCTAGGATGGGGACCCGCAGAGCTCACACAGTCTGAAAAGCCCTGGTTCATGCCCCTGTGTGATTTGGGTTACATTGATGCTCCAATCACTCGGCTGCAGATGCCGTCTCACCGGTTCCCAGGAAATATTTAATTAGTTATACAATGCAGAAATGGCTCCCAGAGGAAAATTTCTCTGCAAAACAGCCACCAGCTCCATGTGAAAGCACCCACTGGGGCTGAAGGGCAGCCGGGGCTGAATCCCGGGCCCAAAACAAAGGGGAAGGATGTGCTGCTCTCACACTGTGCCCTGGACACAGCCCCCTCCCTCCCACTGAGGCCCAGGGGAGCCTTTCCCAACACAGGCTATATCAATAGATACTTGGTGGACTTGCCAAGGTAGAACTTTGCAAACCAGTTCTCTGAACTCCTTCTCAGTTGTGAGTAATAGCAAAGGTCAGGTTTCTCATGGTTTTGAACAAGCTGGAATAGCCAGCCCTCCTTTTCGTGGTGTACTTCTGAGACCCCCATTAGGGCCGTTCTAGCTGAGGGGACTGTGGCACAGCTTTGCCGTGTCCCCGGGCATGGGACATTAATGCCTGCTGTGGTCTGCATTGCTTCAGTGCTGGAGCCAACCCTGGTGTGCCCCAGCACCAAGGCTGGGCCAGGGCTGGCTGAGAAGCAAGGGCATCCTCCTCTGGGATATGACCAGCAAAGTGAGCAGAACATCAGATTGAGCAGAAGCTGCAGAGTCCCATTTCTCTCAGTAAAACTCTGATTTTTGCTCTATCCCTCACTGCAAGATCTCAGTTAGCCTGCATACCCTCAGTGTCCTCCCTGGGGATACAGCACTCACCCACCTCCCCAGAGCTGCCAGGTGCCCGTGGGGCAGGCGCTCCCCAGGGTCACCAGAAACAGTCACGAGGGTTGTTTTGCAAACCTGGAGATCTGGGATGAGCTGGCTGTATGATAAAGCTCCCTCCTCTTGCTCCATTTCTGGCTAGGGACCACTGGGATTTGCCCTCAGTACTTCCTGCCAAGCACAGATAACCTGAATTCATCCCCTAGGTCCTGAGTGGTAGTCACAGCACCACTTGCAGTCCTCAAACTGATGATCGCTTGCATTGAAGTAAGCCTTTTTGGCTGGAAAAAGAAACTCAGACAGTCTCAGTGACCCTAACTTGCAGCCCAGTCCTGCATACAGCTGTGATGTTGCAGGGGAAGGACCTCAAGGCTGTAGCGATGGGAAAGGCTGGTGGGGATTTTTTCCAGTTGAGAAATACTCAGCTGGATGCTGACCTGTGAGCAGGCGTGGCTGGACAAGCCCATGGCCAGGCAGCAAAGGCAGAGAAGCTATGGGCAGCAGACGCCCAGGCTGTAGGTACCATAGAACACAGCAGAGACTGAACATCACTCAGCACAGATTTTGAAATACTCTTTGAAACTCATGCTTCAGAACAGCCCGTGCTTATGTGCAATTGGCCTGGTACCTTCCAAGCAGAATGCTCAGGCCACCCCTAGTTTCCAGGTGAGAACAACTTACTGTCAGGCCACAGCCCATCCCAGCCGGCAGCCACTGCCCAAATGAAGGCAGAAGTTGAGCTCAGTCATCCACATGGCAGATCTCAGCAGGGATGGCAGGGCCTTCTGGGCACGGAGCTCCCAAGCGGGAGCAATGAGAAGAGACTGCTGCTTTGCTTTTTCCTCCCTTCCCACCACCAGGTGTGAGGAACGAGTTAAAGATGTTGTCATGCCACGGCAAGCAAAAATCTCGTGATTCAAAAATAAGTGTGAGAGTTCCTTTCATTTGCTTTGAAGTATATTTAGAAAGAGGGCATTTTGAAGCTTTTCCCCTTCTGTACAAGAAATAGAAGTTGCTGATCTACAGAATAGGGGAAATCATGAAACTTGCAGAGCTGTAGGCTCTGGTTACTAAATCAGGCCTAGCATATTCTCAGTAGAAAAATGACTTTCTTTGAGTAGTGTGAATTAAGTGTTCTGCGAGGATACAAACAGGCACCCTGGGAAACATTCCATCTAACTTCTTCATATTTCACTTGGAAAGCATCAGAAAATTTCACTTTGGTGCAGCAAGAAGAGAGTGTGATCAGCCAGAACTGGCATTACAGGAAAACAAGGAACCACGAGGCAGGGGGATGTCACTGAGACACGCACCACGACTGAGCTATGGTGTGACCTCCTCCTCTCTAAGGGACATGGCCCATCTCCTGGGGCTGGGGGCAACACTACCCTGAGCTCAGCTGAGCAGCAGATGGGTATGGCAAAAAGCAGAGATGGGGGAGCAGAGAAGCACTAAAAGGATGGGGGAATCAGTATGACTAGCAGCTGTGAGAAGAGCAAAAGAAAGGAGAAGTGAGTGAGGGCAGTGGGAGGGAAGAAGAGGTGCAAGCAGCAGGGCTGGGAGCAGCTGTAGAGAAGATGGAGAGCAATGCCACAGGAGGCCAGGAGGCAAGCAGACAGGGCCCCAATGGGTGTGGGCAGGGGAAGGTGCTAAGGGACCGGAGGTGCCTGCAGCCAGGAGCCAGGCAGGGCGAGAGCAGAGCCATGGGATGCCAGGCATTCCCCAGGCCCCTCCACCATCTCCCCCTCCCTGCTGACACTGTCTCTGTCTTCCAGGTCAGTGAATAATTTCCTGATGACGGGCCCCAAGGTAAGAGAAATCTCTTTGATCTCTGTCCCTGATCCCACTAAACTCAGGAGAGGGAAGGGGGGCTCCTCCTTCCCACCCCTCTCCAACCAGCTTTGACCAGAGCTCCCCTCAACCCCAGGCACCCAGCAACAAGGCAGGGGAGGGCCAGGGATGCTCTCCTGAGAGCCCTGCAGGCTGTAGCAACCCTCAGCAAAGGGGCCTGGGGCCCTTATAAGCTGGTGGGGTCAGATTGTGGAAATGTGTCTATTGACCCCAGCTGCCAATCTCAGCTGTCATCCCTTGCTTCCTGCTGACCAGTTCAGCATTAGGACCCATGTTCATCCAGCTGGAGGGGTATTTGCTTCGGGCCCTGCAGAACATGCTTCCCCAAGGAGCACAGCTGGAATTGCCAGAGCTTCACTCAGTGGTTTTTATTTCTCTCCCCCTTGCACCCCTCTTTCAGAGCCTTTATTTCCTAACCAGGGCCAGCTGTAAAATTCACCTCATAATCTCATTCCTCTTGAAAAATCCATCTTTAAAAACCAACTCCTCTTACACTGATAAGGGGTTCCCTCGCTGCCAGGGCTGTACACCACACAGCTCCTCGCAGGGCTAGCAGCCCACAGCTCTGCTTGGCCTTCTCCCTTCAAGCCCTTCTTCCCTGGCAAGACTGGGGCCATTCTTCTCAGCCAACCTAGACCCCAACACAGCAGGACCCTCAGTGCCAGGCTGATGCTGTCCCCATCTTGATCCACTTCTCTGCTTTATCCTAGGCCTATCTCATCTACTCCAGCAGCGTGGCAGCTGGGGCGCAGAGCGGCATTGAGGAGTGCAAGTTCCAGTTTGCCTGGGACCGCTGGAACTGCCCTGAGCGGGCACTGCAGCTCTCCAGCCACGGCGGGCTGCGCAGCGGTAAGGAAAGTGTTGGATACCGCTACCGGGACCCACTTGCCACAGGTTAGAGCCTAGCGGCCCCTCCTCTCTTCCCAGATGCCTCCTTCCCTGTCCCATCCCCACCTGGGCTGTCCCTCTTCTGGGGCAGGCTGGGCTGGGGTCTGGCAGAAGGCAAGGCTTGAGGGGGCTGTGGGAAAGATCTCTGACCCCTAGAGAGGACTCCTTCCTCTCTGCGTTGTATCAATGAGATATGGGGGATATTTGGGCATCTGAGCACAATGATATCCAGGTGCTAAACTCATCCTCGCCCCTGGAAATGGCACTAGTTGGTCTGAATCAAATCTGGGAACTTCCACTTTCAAGCAGTTCAAGCCAAGACTAAGCTAATCTGACCTGTAGGGCCACTTTTCCATCCAACATAGCCCTGCCCGCTGCAAACATCATCTGACTCAGTCTCCTGCATGACAAGAGCCATTCTTAACACCAGTCTTGCCACGAAATCTTTAACATGTTTGCTCTCCTTGTGCTTCCGCTTGACAGCAAACCGAGAAACTGCCTTTGTCCATGCCATCAGCTCTGCAGGTGTCATGTACACGCTGACCCGGAACTGCAGCCTGGGGGATTTTGACAACTGCGGCTGTGATGACTCCCGCAATGGGCAGCTCGGTAAGGAGAGATGGAGAGGCAAGCGTTGGTCCCTCTGTCAAACCCTGGGCTGCTGGAGGAAGCTGTCCTCCACAGTTCCACCAGGATTACTGTTGGGGAAAGCAGGATGGCATACAGACCCATTGAGTACTCATCAGCACGTTGGGCACACAAGAGCACAGTCATGAGAACCACTGTGACGGTGCCCAGAATTCATCTCACCCCACCCCTGCTGTCCCCAGCCTGCAGCCACTGCACAGCCTTGGTGGGGAATTCCAGGGCTTCACCACTTTGGCTCTCCCCTCAGATGTCATACAGCAGTGAAGTTTGGGTGTTTTGAAAGGAAAGAAGTCAAATTTCAAATTACCAAAATCTTTTAAAAGCCTCTCCTTGCTCAGCTGTACTTGGCAGGCAGTAGGTGTCAATTTGTCACAGATTCCACTGGAGTGCCCAGCATTGAGTAATTTGCTTATTGGCTAACAGTTTGTACAACAGCCACTGCTTTGTAGGTGTCTGAGGCCTGGGACAGACCATCCCTCACGGACCAAGGCTTTGGGCCAGTGACACACCAAATGTTATTTGAGCTACTCATGCTACAGTTTTTTTTCCTCAGAACATGTTTGTTTTTCATGAAAATGTTCCAGTGTGAACTTAAAGCCTTGATGGGCAAAGGAAACTTGTGTAAGCCCAAAACATTATGCTTCAGTTCCAAATGCCACTGCACTGACTCTGAGTTGCTGTAGCTGCATTGGACACGTTTCTGTTCTCCCTTTGTCATCCACTGCAATCACCCACCCTCCCATCAGACACACCGCTGCCTTTCCCTGCAAGAAGGCATCCAGGCAATGGCATGGTCTTACATGGACAAAAGGCACAAGACCAATTAAACTGCAATGCCCATAATGCACCACTGAGGCACACAAGGGTCAAAATATTTCAGATTTCAATTCTTCCCAGAGCATTTGGTATTTTTCTACAGGAGGAAAAGAAGAAACTGCACAATGTGTTCCCAGACAGCTGTGCTTAATTATCAAGCCCACACTAGGTTAGCAAAAGTACTTGCCCCATTTTCCTGTATAGTTTCCCAATCTGTGCTGACTCCTTTCCCTCACTTCTTTACGATAACTGGAAAATTTCTGAGATGTCCAACATCACCCTGGGATTTTGAATGGGATTTTGGATGTATCAAAAAGAGGGCCCTCCTTGATATAGGTGTACCTGGCCTGGGTTATTTTCTGGTGGAGGGAACTCTGTTCACTCTAGCCAGCACATGCACGCAGGACATCCCTTCCAACTCTAAGGATTCTCTGCTTCTATGCACACGAGTTGGCTAATCCACGTCAGGAACCTGTGCTGAACAGGCAACTTGTCGCTGCAACTCAGACTGTACCAGTTAAAGTCATGGTTGGAAGGAAGGCGATTAAAGATCCAAAGCTTCAACTCTGTAGGAGTGCTAATGCATTAATTCTGAATCCTGCTCTATAGAAAGCCTAGAAATCCTTGGGATTGTTACACGGGGCATACTCCTTCATTGCCCGCGCAGGCCACTTGTTGCCCAAGCCTGAGTAGAAATGGCACAAGCCCAAGGGGAGGGAATCTGGGAGTACCGTTAGGTAAAGGGCTGGCTTCATCCCTCAGCCTCCATTCCTTCCATCACTGCTGGCGATCACCCTTTCCCACCCCGGGGGCAACAGCACAGTGAGGGACTGGTTCCCTGGCAGTGCACTTCTCATCTCCTATCCTAGGTGGGCAAGGCTGGCTGTGGGGAGGCTGCAGTGACAACGTGGGCTTTGGGGAAGCCATCTCCAAGCAGTTTGTGGATGCCCTGGAGACTGGACAAGATGCCAGAGCTGCTATGAATTTGCACAACAACGAGGCAGGAAGAAAGGTGAGCCCCTTTCCTCCTTCCATACCTGGAAGCACCTATCTGATGTGCTATGGCCATTCACTATGGAGTCTTGCTACTTGCTGCAGCTAAAAGGACGTGCAGAGTAGAAGCAATTATCTAGCTGAAGAGAAGGGGAACAGGGCAGCAATACTGATGTTGTTTGTCCTAATGTAGCAAACCTTCCATGCCTACCATGCTAGTTCCTTCTTGCTGCTCTTTCTCCCTCTTCAAGTAGTAGCATACCTTGAAGAAGCCAATGTGGACCTTCAACCAACCCTCCCCTAGGCAGGGCTATTGTATGAGGAGGGACCACGGCAGACCCCTCCACAATTACGAGCCAGACTTATCCATGAGAAATGAGCCTGCTGAGCCCTCTGGGCATTCTCCTGCATTCAGTCTCTCTCCTCATCTCACAGGCTGTCAAAGGGACCATGAAGCGGACTTGCAAATGCCACGGCGTGTCGGGGAGCTGCACCACGCAGACCTGCTGGCTGCAGCTGCCCGAGTTCCGCGAGGTGGGCACTTACCTCAAGGAGAGGTACCATAAGGCCTTGAAGGTGGACTTGCTGCAGGGGGTGGGGAACAGCGCTGCCAGCCGGGGGGCCATTGCCGAGACCTTCAGCTCCATCTCCAAGAAGGAGCTGGTCCATTTAGAAGACTCTCCCGACTACTGCCTGGAGAACAAGACGCTGGGGCTGCTGGGCACGGAGGGCCGGGAGTGTCTGAAGAGAGGCAAGGCGCTCAGCAAGTGGGAGAAGCGGAGCTGCCGGCGGCTGTGCGGGGACTGTGGGCTGGCAGTGGAGGAGAGACGGGCAGAGATGGTGTCCAGCTGCAACTGCAAGTTCCACTGGTGCTGCGCCGTGCGGTGTGAGCAGTGCCGCAAACGGGTCACCAAGTACTTCTGCGTCCGCAAAGAGAAGCGGGAGCGGAGTGGGGGTGGCGGGGCCAGCCGCAAGCTCAAGAGGAAGCTCTAACTGCCCCCTGCTCCCCCATGGTCCCATCTGCCCCCCCTCTCTTCTCCTTCCCTCCCTACCTCCCCGGCACCATTTCCTTTTGGGTTAGTTTTATCTCATTTCCAAGCAAAGCCCCTTCACCCAACGTCACCTCACTGTGGGGCTTGGACGAGGCAGAAGAGCTCCCACGATCCCTCAGCTGTGCAGTGCATTTCCTGGTAGTGCAGTGGCTCAGGTCTGGGAAGTAAGTGTTGGTATAACCAGGTGAGATTTGGTCCCTTCAGCCCAGGGTCACTCTATCCAGTGACTACAGATTTATTGCTGAAAACGTAGCCCTCTGTAGCTCCTGCTCTTTTCAGCTTCCCTGCTCCCCAGACAAGTTCAGCTTGCACTGCTCCAGGCCTTTACACAAGATCAGCGCTCAGGAAAGCACAAGGAACCTTACACGGCACCACCAGACCTAAGTCACTCAGGGTGGTAGCCCCTAAAAAGAGGCTTCTCATATCTTAAAAATATAGAATCCCTCAAAGAAAAATGGTACCGCCTTTTATTAAACCCTGCGCTATGAGGAAAAAGTATGCAACTCCTTTCCGCAGTGAGCCAGCTACCTGGGCATCACCTCCCATCTTCCACAGCTTAATTCAGCTCTCAGTGCAGCAAGATTCCAGCTGCTGCTTGTCCAGCCCATTAAACATTTGTCCTAGCAAGGGGTCACATCAGTTGCTTTTTTTACACACTTACTCAATCTTCTAAGCCTCCAGGCCTGCCCCCTCTTCTCACCCCGGCCACCTTGACTGATGCCAGACCAATGCCCTTCCACTTGTACAGTCCCTCTTCTCTCCCCATTCTCTTCCAGAGAGGAGCTGCCAGCTGAGCCTGTTCCCCTCCTGGTGTACTTGCTGAGCACTCACCTGTCAGCTAACTAACTGTGTACTACTTCCTAGCCTGAGAAGAAGTCAGTTGCTATTTAATGGTGTTGTAAATAGAAAAGTGAAGCACTTTGAAGTTTAATTTATTGCACAGTTACTGTGATGTATACATAACAGTTTTTCCTCTACATCTTATTGTATATATTCTATAGGCTATGCAAGCAGCAGAAAGATTTGGTTGATGCATCTCTTTTCCCTTGCCCTGCCTGAGGCAGGTAGGAAGGAGGCTGTCAGCTGCAGACCCAGGGGAAGCTCACCATACCCTCAGTGATCTCCCCAGCACTGTCAATTTATATTCTGCTTTGCTGTTTGAAGTGTCTTTAGACAGATGAGAAGCCAGCAGAGTTGAGTTACTGGCCATTAGACCTGTCTTGTAGCCAATATTTGTAAAGGAATAGCCAATGCAATAAATCATTAGCCAAGTGCTTGCAAAATGCTGTTGCGTCCAAGTAGATGGGTGTTTTGTCTGTCCAATTGAATGTGTGGATGGGTGCAGCTACAGCTCTGGAGACTACAACTGAGCCACTTGCTCACCTGTTCAGCACAAGAAGAGCTGAGCAGCTCCCCCACCTCAGCCCCTACCACCATAGCATAAGGCTTGCTCTCTCCTGGAGCTTACCTGAGCCCAGAGGGAAAGGAGGTGGGAGGGAGGCAGAGGGGCCCAGTTGCCCATTTCAGACACGCTGAAGGCACTCAGCAGTCTGTATGAATCTCAGTTATCAACTGTTCCCTTCATCTCTGGGCTGCGCTAATAGGGATGGGCATTCAGACCCAGGGCAACCTGAGGTCTCACCAGAGCAAGAGACTCCACACCATACAGGAATCTGGAACTTCAGAAATTCCAAGAAACCATCTCGGCCCATTCTCAGGGAAAGCTGAAACACTTCTGCTCCACGCACAACCCCCAGCTGTGTGCATGAAGGTTCCTGTTAACACACGGCCCACCGCCCTGCCCTCTGCCTCCCCGTGCTGGGGCTGCATCCTGGGGCAGGAGGGCAAAGAGCCACAGAGGGCTTCCCGCCCAACACAGCCGGCCTGAGGACAGCTGCAAGGCACAGACAGGAGCTCCCACTCCTTGTTCTGTGTGCCCCCACTGCCGCTGCGTGCCATACCGCACACAAACACCCCGTGCAGGCCGCGGCCCTGGGCTGGGATGCACCCACTGGACACAGTGACGCCTGTTGGCAAAGGGGAACGGTCCCCGTCCCCACATTTCTGGAGCGAGGGGCAGGCGGGGAGCACTGCGAGCAGGGCCCCACCACCGCACCTCGCTTCCTGCGGGACAAAATGGCGACAGCGCAGCTGCAAAATGTGCTGACCTCAGCAGCGGGTCGGGGCCGGAGAGGACCCCCTCACCAACGAGAGCAGCCCTGAGCAGTAAAGGCACTGCGGCCATTGTGCGGTGGGATTGGATGCTTCCATGTATTCATTTCGGTTTAATGAAGGCGCATTCCTCAGAGGAGAAATATTTACATTCAGCTT